>CABFOV010001963.1:0-48591 GCA_902141375.1 Timema poppense
TTTTCACTTTCATCGTTATAAGCTTCCCCCACCACCAGGTTACACCGGTGTCACGTGCACTCTCGTTGTCATAACAACATTTTGATAACTTTTGTTTAGGTTCCCTCATTCTTGTCTGTAACCTCTCACTAATTTAGTCTCAACATCTATGTCGTAACATCAACTAGTGTCCCGTACGACGACTTTGGTAAGTTTGTTTATTTACCTTTATGTCCCCCTTTTTCACGTTTGTTATCCAGTTTTCACTCATCAGTTTTTCTAATAGTCTTTAATTAATTTACATATGAGAGGGATTAGCAAAAATTACAAAATTTAGAGATTATAATACTATGCTGACATGAATAAAATGCCTTACTTTGATCAGAATAGATAGTATTAACTTGACCTTGGGTAGAGACTTGAGGGACAACGTGTCCCAGAAACTCGACTAGATTTGTGACGGTAGATTTATTGTATTATAAAGCCATGCTGTTTATTGGAGAGTTTGTTCTTTAGGTGGTGGAAAGTATGCTCATGTATTATTTTCTCGAATATTTCAGAAAAAATATTTAATAGAGAAATTGGTCTATAATTACAAATATTTGTTTTTGCTCCTTTTTTATGATATGATAGCAGATTGTTTCCATATAAGGGGAAAAGTTTCATTTGACAAGCTAATGTTAAAGATATAGGCTAAAAAAATTGCTGAAAATGCTGGCACAGCCTTTATACATAAAACTTGGAATTCCATCTGTCTCTGCACATCTAGAAGAACTCAATTTTTTATAGTAATAGGAACATCCAACGATGAAATGGGTTATGGATACAAGGCCGTGCGAGTTTCAATAACGGTGCAGGTAAGACAGGAAAAGCTAAATTATAAATGGAATGAAAGTAGGTCCCAAACTCATTAACGATTAATAAAGGAACCGCTATAATCTTGCTATTAATTTCTAGGTTGGACGGTGACATTTTATTCACACGATTATTTTTAACAAATTTCAAAGATTCTTTGGGTTTACATTTAATAATGTTTTCTATTGAGTTCATCCATTTGGCTCTGTCTATAATCAAAGTAGTTTTAACTAATTTACGAAAGTGAGAAAAATGTGAATAGAATTCACTATTATTTGTTTGTTTAAACTTT
Source organism: Timema poppense (assembly GCA_902141375.1). Taxonomy (NCBI): domain Eukaryota; kingdom Metazoa; phylum Arthropoda; class Insecta; order Phasmatodea; family Timematidae; genus Timema; species Timema poppense. The sequence goes on from CABFOV010001963.1 coordinate 1,127, forward strand.
TTTTTCCTAATATAATATTTAAGTGTAGAAGAAAACCAATTTGGATATTTGGATGAATTAAGAATAATAATAACTAGCATGCTGACAGTACATAGGATATCGAAATTTAAATCTACAATTATATTCTGAAATTCGTCTATTTTTACTTGATCTTATTCATGAGTGTGGGTTGTGATATTGTTTAATTTAGACAAGGATGCATCAAATTCTGCCTTTCTAGCACTTGATTCCTCACCAAGGATTGTACTTTTTTGTACTTGAATTGGGTTTAACATTTCACATCGAGAAATAATGTTTAATTGATCTTGTATTTTAGTAAGTGTTGATTTAATTTGTTCTACTTGATGCACAATGCTTTAGTACTTCATCTTGAAATATGTTAATAATATTTATTATAAAAAATCTGCTTGTGCATATATTTATTTGTAAATAATATTTACTTTATAACAAACACAATATAGAGCAAAATAAAAAGAGAATAAATGTCATTTGAAACTGTCTATTATACACAATTTTCGGAATTCAGTTTTCTAAAAAGAAGGGTGTTTTTGAAAGCAACCTTGAGCTTAGTGTGCCTAGCGAAAGAGAAAGGGGGTTGGGAGAGAGTAACTAAGAAACAATCTAAAACAACTCACAGTGGATGTTTGGCGGAGTGATATTATTTTCAACAACAAAAAGAAAACATATTAAAACATAAATTGGGTGGTACATTGCATTTAACTGCGCACATAATATTACAATTGTGAATGTTTATTTCACAGCTCACAAATAAATTCAATCTAGTTATTATTTAAGCAGAACTTTAACAATGGAATATCAGTTTCGCCGATAATTAGATTTTAAATGACGGTCTTTCATGTCAGCAATTCCCTAACGAGGGTTTTCTGATATGATACAAAATTGATTTTCTTTTCTAATGCAATTATTTTAACACTAGTTTTATTTGGTTGTCTTGAGAGGAAAGTGTTCAGTTGTCTTTTATTTTTATTATTGTTTATTTGAATGGACTTTAACACAATAGCGTGTTACGAATGTTAGCTAAATAAAATAATTTAATTTATTATCTTATATATTTAGAAACATCCGTCCCGTAGGACCAATGTTTTTAATTTGATTGAGAGTGAGAATTAATCATTTTGATGTGTGTGTTAGTAGTGCTGCTGAAGATCCGGTGAAGCATTAACCCGAGTAGGCCTTCCTGGGGTTGTGATGGGATGATCTTGATGGATTCTTATCAGACGCACATTTACACAAGTTAGTATGAGAAAGGGGTTATTTAAATTAACAAAATAGGGTGCAAAACACGAAAAGAAACTGAGAAATTTAGCCACGGTAATGACGCAAGTCCACCTATGATAAAAACACTTTGCGAACTAAAAAGGAAACGCGCGTAAAAACACGAGAAAACAATTGTACCACCCTTACAAAATATAATTAATGAAAGAAAGGGTGGTAGACAGAAAAATGTTATAATTATATTAATTAATAATGAATGAATATAAGAATTCTTAACTAAGTAAACAATAATGTTATGTATACTAAAATAATAAAATATAAATATTTAAATACTAAACGACAATTTTATTATTTTTAATATAGTACCAGATGACAAGTTATTTAAGAAATTAATCATTTACTAATTTGACTTGATACACACCACATGTATAAAATCTACAAACTCCACAGGGTTTAAGACACTTAACCGGTATACTATTAAAATAATGTCAAAATGTAAGCTATTATAGATTCTAAGGTTCAGATTGCGTCTATGTACATGAATAAATTAAATTAGAATAGTCAAACTACAATCAATTCTGTCACAAAGAATTATAATTGACTGATCGATACACCACAAGGGAAGCAATGAAAGGAATCAGAAATGGAACGAGCTATCTCAGCAGTGAGAGCAGGTTCTATGGGATACAAAATTGCAGCAAACAAATTTAATGTTCCATGAACAAACATAATTACTCTGCTGATGGTGTAAATAATGTTGAAAAAACTGTTCTGCCTATTGTCCAGTCAAGAGTGCAGTCTGTTCTAGCATTAAAAGGTAGCAAGAAAGTGGGGTCACTAACACCGGCAGAAAAAGGTTCACTTGTCATTACAGTAACTTGCATGAGTGCTGGTGGCACGTTTGTTGCTCCTGTACTTTTATTAACCAGGATAAATATGAGTGATTCACCCGAAACCGTTGTGAAATTTCACCCTAGTGGCTGGATACAATCCAATATTTTCAGGCATTAGTTCCGTCATTTTATTTCTAAAGTGAAACCTACAACAGAATATCACTTGTTGTTAATATTGTATGAGCTTTATACACATTCTAAAACTATAAAAGTAATCAATCTAGTACAGGAGAGCTCTGTTAACTTTCTTTGCTTACCTCCTCACTCATTCCATCATATACAGCCGCTAGACAAAACCTTTATGGGGGTATTTAAAATGCTACTACAGTGAGGAATCACACATAATCATATGTTATCAACTGGAAAACCAGTAAATCTCTTTGATATAGCTGAACTCTTGGGAATTCCTATTTAAAGGTGCAAAATGGTTCCATCGTTATAAATGGCTTCAAAGCAACAGGAATCTTTCCTGTGAACCGCAATATACTTAAAGAGAGTGACTTCATTGCTTCTGAGCAAGAAGGCAGATAATCCTACTGCTGGTACACACCTCCTAGCCTTAGGAGCAGACGCAATTATGACTTAGAGATCAATATTATTGGACCATAACTCATTAGTCCTGTTCCTAAATTAGCAAAAAAGAAGGGACGATAAAAAGAATGACCCCTAGAGAAGAACACATTTTGACATAATCACCATATAAAACTCCTTTGGAGATGCCATTCAAAATTTCTTCGGCTAAAAAGAAAGCTAAATCTGTAATTAAGCTTCACGATCTGGACCCAAAGATTTCTCAACCCTCATGCAATGGTTCTTGTAGGAGATCTAGCCAGAATAAACAGGAACGAAATAGAAGAAGGGATGAAGGGTCAGTAAGCTTAAGTGATTAATCTTCTGACTTTGATCTGCAGAACAACGGGGTGAGTCCACATGATCAGATGCCAAATGTTTCTACTGTAGAGGGAAATTTTCGCAAGATTGGAAAGGTAAAAGGTGGATACAGCGTTTGGAGTGTTCACAATGGTGTCACACAGTGTGTTCATCTGCAGAAAATGGCATTTTTGTGTATGAATATTGCAAATAGTATGCTTTCAGGTACTATAGATAATTCATTAACGTATAAAGTATAATTATGTCAGTTAAGTAAATGAATGTGTTAGTTTGTGGTCCTATTACTTATTATTCCATATTTGGTACCACCAAATCCTTCCTTCACCTCTGACAAGACATCTTGTGAATGTGAGGAATGCCAGGTCTCCACCGTGGTTCGGATTCCACGTTAAACTGTAGGTCCTCCATTTCATCTCACAATCACCCTACCATTACACATTAGCGTAAGTGCGTATAAGCCGAACGGGTAGTAAGACGCGGTGCTAATAATAATAATATTTGGTACCCCATTTCACAATGGATAAAAGGTACACTGTTAAAGATTTTTCTAATATAACATAAGACTGTAACACCACCCTTATTCACCATTGAATAAGGGCGGGTACACAATGTAAATATAAAATACCAAAAACAAACAATAATTGCAGAGGAGCCAATAGGATATCATATGACTAATAGCCCGTACTCCGGCATATAGGTCATTCTGCTTCCATGAAACCACTTTAAAAATATTATTTAGAGGACTCAAAATTTATCCAAAATCAGGGGCATATTTCATTCGATTAGATCCTATATCGGAATACTATAAGAGAAACTATGCATTAACATAAGATTTTAAATAGTTTATTTTGATTAACAGTAGATAAATGATATTATAACCAAAAAAGTTTAAAGTTAAACAATGAGATAAATTCATGAACATAAGTGTATATCACAAGGATAATTCCAATTGTTTACTTTTAACAATCCCTTATGATTTAAAGGGAAAATATAAATATATTCAATATAAAATATATTGTAAATATGACAAAAATGGGTCTCACTAAACATCCCAAGCTAACTATAAATATATAGTAGTTATTAGAAAAGTAATCACGATGGATCTGCACAATCACCCTGATTTGAATACTAATATCAATACATATGTATAGCATTAGAAAACTAATCACAACAGGTCTCATTGACCATCCTCAATAGTATAAAAGCTTGTTTGTAACCAATACAGTAATAGCTTTTCTTGTCAACATAAATACACGTTAGCGGAATACAACATATTACATAAAGGGAAAAGCCCCCAAAAATTAAAGAGTAATAATCTAACTTTACAGCCAGAAGGGATCTAAGTTTTCTATTTTGACTAAACCTAACATTCAAAAAACTACGACATCTTACACCATATAGGGTATACATTACGTGCACTAATAGTCCACTCAAAACTATCAAAGGAATTATCACTACCGTATCCCTGATATTAGATTGAGAAAAAGCAGCTAACCCCAGAGTTCAAAAAAAAGAACTTCGCTCTTATTTTGCCAACGTAACAGACTTGCAAATATAATTTACCATAACTAAGCTAATTAATAACTAAATCAAGGTTAATTACACTATCCCTAACTATGATTATATAATTTAATTTAAATAACAATATTTATGGCCGAAAGGGAATTTTGAGAGTATAAAAGCCGAAACGTAATTTATACTTTATGAACTTCCTTGACACCAAGATGTGCCAAAGGACGGTATCCTGACAAGAGTGCTATACCAATACGATTTACATGATTATATACGTTTAATATTCAGGATCGGAAAGGGGGAAAAAGGGTAGAGAAAACAGAGGTGAACACACGAAAAGAAGGGGGAAGGGGTAACTAGACGGAGGTAGAATGTTCGAGCATGTTGGGGTAGGAGATGGAACCATAGTTTCCTGGATACATCATCTAACCTAAACTGGATAGTGACAATTTAGTGACCAGGGTGACTACCCTGTCACTACCCAGTGAATCTTGATAGAATTTCAATCTATTTAAGGCGGGATCATTTTTAAATGCATTACATGAGCTCTCATGTGACTACTTTTGTCCTCTTTGTCAGTTAGGCGGTCAGTGATGGGGTTGAGAAATTCACCTATCAGCCATGAGCAACTCCATTTTTCACTCAATTTGGCTGAGATTCTCTCGATAGCGGAGCTTTGGGGAAACTCTTTGCAAAGAACAGTATCTTCAATTACAAAGGGGACAGGGATTCTGCCTTTGTTGTAGCTCGTAGCTACCCTACATTGAACCCTTTTTAAATTATCCAGCGCTACCTTAAATCTCTCAGCATGGGGGATTTCGTTATTCTCATCAAATATGGAGCCAATGTCCCAAATTGATAACAGGGGGTGGTTTAGACCTCTACCTAAGAAAACAGATGAAGGGGAGGAACCAATAGCATCATGATATGCTGAGCTAAAAGCAATATTGAGAAACTCTAACTCTTGGTCCCACCTATTTTGGACCTGATGATGAAAGACAGTGAGGGTGATAACCAGGTTCCTGTTGAACCGTTCAACCTTATTAGGGCCAGGGTGGTACGGGCTTGTAGTGACGTGTCTAATTCCCCACACAAAACACATATCCCTAAAAACAGTTGACCTGAAACAGGGACCATTATCGCTAACAATGGCGCGTGGGGCTCCGAAGAAGGTCCATATACGCCTACATAGCGAATTAACAGTGGTAGTAGCCTTCATGTCACGAAGGGGAATCAAAAAACAAAATTTAGAAAAAGCATCAATTAGTACCAAACTGCAAGTGTTTCCCTGAGAAGAGCGTGTGATAGGACCTATATAATCCACAAAGACTTTCTCCCAAGGACGTTGGGCGACATCGGAGTTTTCTGCTGGTTTAGCCTTTTGACAATCCATACAATGGATAACCCAAATTTTGACATCATTATATAAGCCAGGCCAAAAAAACTCATGTGAAATATTACGAACAGTTTTCAGGACACCTAAATGACTTCCAAAAGCGGAATCATGAAAATATTTCAGAAGCATAGGACGAAGAGCAAGGGGGGCAAATACCTTTCTACCTTTTCCTCGGTTATTATAGGTAACTAATAAACCTTTAAATATTACAAACATTTCCACCTTTTCTCCTCTCTCTATCTGCTCTATGATGTCCCTACATCAAGGATCATTACGTTGATGATCATGTATTGACACGAATGACTCAGGGATGGTATTAATGAAACAGTTTATGGTACTGATTTCTTTAGAAACGACAGGGTCAAACCAGATGAAATTGACGTTTAGACCTAGTGTCCCCCGATTCCAGTTATATGTATAATTATTATCATCATCACATAATATTTTGTTTAGAGAATTAATAGAATATATTATTCCAACAAAAACAACATTTCATATGAATACGTCTTAGACCAACTTGGTGGTCGAATGGTCTAAGGCGTCACTCTCATCTATGATTTGTATACTGATGATGGAGAAATCTGGGTTCAAATCTTGGTCGGGTCTACCGAGTGTGGTTTTTCTTAAATGGATTCCCACTTTCCTTCCTTTCAAATGCTAGTAGTCTACCTCTAAAATGGTTCCATCTACAATCTCACCTCGTTAGAATAATTATCATATATGCGTATAACCTGAACGGCTAATAAGATGTGGAGACTAAAAAAAAAGGAGATAGCCTACTATCATGATAACTATGTTATTAATAGTTCTAGGAATAAAACTCAATAATTCACAATGCATTGAATTTTATCAAACACGGTCACATTATTTTATTACATATGAAACTAAAATAGTCCTTAATATATTTTTCATTGCTAAGGGTTTAACAAGAAATGGATATAGAACTACCATGGATCATAACACTAACAGCAGTAGCTGCTGTCGTATTTCTGTACCGGTACTTCACTTCGACTTTTTCCTATTAGGGAAATAGGGAAGTTCCTTTCGTCAAGCCTTTACCTGCCTAAGGAAACGTTGTTAATTCTATTTTCTTGCGAAAAACCCCAGCAGAGTCATATATGAAAATATATAAGACACTGGAAGGACACTAATTTGGAGGATTTTACAGCGATAGCACGCCAAACTTAATTCTACGTGACCCCGTAATCATCAAGCAAATCTTGGTGAAAGATTTCGATCATTTCTTCGATCGGAATCCGTCATTTGTCGAGAATATAACCCCTGTGGCTTGTAATCTGGCCTCATTGACTGGTAGCCATTGGAGAAAGCTAAGAGTGAAGCTCACACATTCCTTTACTTTTGGTAAGATGAGGTTGATGCTTCTGACCATCTTAGGATGTTCTCAAGACCTAGTTTCGTTCCTGGGAGAATCTGCTGACGATAATCATATTATTGAAATAAAAAAATGTCGTCGCTAACTTCACCACGGATGTAATTGGTTCTTGTGCGTTCGGCTTAGAAATAAATTCCATGAAGAACCCCGATTCAGAATTTCACAGAATGGGAAATAAAGTTTTCCAACCAACCTTCCTAACTCGTGCCTTGCGCTCATTAGGATTGATTTTTCGACCAATTTTGAATTTGGTCCAACCTCCGATAGCAAGGAAGGATGTGAATGATTTCTTCCTTAGGATAGTGAAAGAAACTATGTTCTACCGAGAGAAGAACAAGGTGGTCAGGGATGACTTCTTGCAATTACTGATTCAGCTGAAGAGCAAGGGGAAGGTCGATGAGGACTTTGTGTCATGTAAAGACGACCGTCATTTGACAAATGCCGAAACTGTATTTTCTTCGAATGAGGGTGAGGATGAACCCTTGTGTAGGTTTACCGTGGGAAAATATGAATTCGTGGTGTCGCATGGTATAACGCGGCACCCACATATTAAAGTGGACTACCATTTACGAGGAGATTGGGGTTCGAATCTCGGTTGAGTGTATTGAGAGTGGTTTTACATAAATGTCCCCGCATTCTCCATCCAAGCAAATGCAAGTACATTTCCTATACAATTTTACTTTTCTCATTATTTACCTATATCGTAATTGATGTATGTATTCAATCTAAATGGCTATAAGAAGCGATGTAAAAAATGTTGGGAGAAAGCTTGTATAACGTAAAAGTATTTATTACTATATAGTAACAAGTTTAGGTGAATAGTTTAATTGTAAAATATTTGAATATAAAATATATTTTTTATTCAAATATCTAAATATAAATAGGTTAGAATACAAAAATAAAGAACAACATTACTTAAAATAATTCACATTAACTATCATAATATAATTTAATAAAATATATAAGTGGTTAACGAAATCCTGTTCATAGACGTGTCCAGTAGAAAAGGGGGTGTGCTAAGCTCCCTTTAATACCAGACATATGTTCAAATGTTAAAATAACATTATTAGATAGATATATTTCAGTAACCTACTCCAAATGATTTACTTGATGATTATACTGAAGTTTCCGTTTCGTTAAGAATGTAAGCGTTTGATTAGTTTTTTTTACTAACCCACATTTTATTTCCGTTTCAGGCTACGCGCCTAAGTACAAATAACATGGTATGCTAGAGATGTGGAAGGAATTATTTACATTAAGTGTACCCGGACTCACGTAGAGGGAGGGGTGAAATACATTATGTTCAAATCAACCTAAGATCACCCAACTAGGATACAATTTTGGTTTCCCCGTCATCGGCAGTTTAGTAAATTGCGAGAGTGGTGACTTAAACCACGGGGCCACCGAAGTGGATTAAGCTCTAGTAAAACATTTGTTATGAAAACTGATTATGTTTCATAAATATTATGGCTATTATTTTAATTATGTAAAATTGATACAAATAATTAAATCTAAGGATAATATGATGTATCATACGCAACCCAAACTGGTATGAGTTAGAATCATAATATCAATTCCTCCTATCTTAGATTTAATTCCTGAGTTCACCCCTGATAAGACTTGTAATAGTTTAAAAGCTTTCGGTTGGTCCTAAAATAGTTACAGATGGCAAAGCAATTGCTAACAATTCTGAACGAACAACACTACCAAATTTATATATGCAAATATACATTTAAAGTAAAACCGATTCATTATAACTTCTTTTTTTACTAGCATTGGGTCCTACTACTCATTCGGGCTATACACCTTTATACTATATACACTAATGTGTTAGGGGTGATCGAGGTTGAATTTCTAGGAAGTATAAGTACAATTGCGTGGAGGGAGGTTAGAAAACCATTTAGGAAAACCACCATCAGCACACCCGACCGGAATTGAACCCAGATCTCCCCATATTTGGAAGTATAGTGTAGTGCGAGTATAGCGTATTAAATCAAGCGGCTAATTACGCAGGTATTAAAACAATTAAATGACAATTCTTTATTGTCCAAAATGGTAAAATTCACTCATCGTCGTGTCTTGGAGTTTTGACAGGATTTGCAGAACTCGTTATAACTTTTTCTGTAATATTTTCTCCAATAAACTGTCCTTATTTGATCAGTCTTAGATAAATTCTTCCCTACACACCTAATATGAGAATATATTTTAGTTGCTACCCGACCAAGTGACTGATGTTGATGAATGTTAAGTCAAAACTAACTCCGCTCATCCAACTACACGCCACCCTACTTAACTCATCCACACGCGTTACTCTTATTATTTAAATGCATTCCAGAAATGACAGACACGCTCCTGGCAGCACAATGTTTAGTTTTCTTCTTGGCCGTATTCGAAACGTCCTCCACCACCATCAGCTGCTGTCTGCACGAGTTGACCGTCAATCCCGACTTTCGGGAGAAACTCAGGAAGGAGGTGGACACATTCCTTATTAAACATGGCGGCCAGATCACGTACGAGGCTCTCCAGGAATTGAAGTACATGGAATGCTGTTGTGAATGGTAGGTTCACTTTGTTGGATAACTTAGAATTAAATATTCAGGAAGGAGGGCGATATATTCCTCCATAATATGAAGTACTGTATATGGACGTTGTTGCAGATGATGTGCCTCCTTGCTTGGTTATCTTTCAATATGGCTTAATGTTATTAATACTTGTGATTAAAAGTATTTAAAACAGCTTAGATATAACAGATATTTCACAAATAATCAAATTAGTGTAAAGGTCTGCTAAAAAAAATAATTGAATAATGAATATGAAACCAAAGAGCAGAAATGGGGTTGCAAAAAATTATATAGATCATATCGCCGTGGCCTAATTGTAAGAGTGACTTAACACAGATCAAGGAAACTAATGTTTTATTACGAGTGGTGCTGAAGAAGATAAATAATTTATTATTGAGGTACTTTGTTCCTACTACATGTTACACATTTCGAATTGAAAAAGAGTTAAGTAGAACAATAAATAGATTTATTAAAAACAGAAATAACAAAAGTAAGGATTACAATAATATTGAAGGTTATACGTTAGAGGCTTGATGCAGACAATAATATTTTGTTAATTGTGATGGGTTTGACTGTAGCTACAAGGGCGGTGCAGGCGCCAGGCTACAGGTAGAAGTTTTCTAAAGAGAGAACAACTAAACAGTTATTAACTAATGGTATCGAACATATAAATTTTGATCAGTTTTGCTTGATTGGCTTATAATATAATATCCTTTAAACATTTCGGATAATGATAAACAACAGAAAGATCTGTTGATAACAGCGGTCGATGGCTAATAAACAGGTGTCAACAAACTAGTACTGTGGCTGGTCTCTTTCCCTATTGGTACTGCCAAAGGATTCAAAAGTACATAAAATTCTAATAGCAATTACAATATGATCAACACAAAAACAATAAGAGCCAAACAACTGGCAAAGGAAAAAAGGTATTATTAGCGCGAACCCCACTATGACTCTATTGCAGTTCCCTGGTTTGCTCACCGAAGCTAATACCGCACGAGAAGCGTGACTACGTGACCAACCCAAAATAAATATTTCCATAAACTCAACTGTGATATGGAATACATGACAGACAGCCTGGTTGTAGCCATCCAAATATTAAACGGATGCACACGACGTACATGGCGTCATGAGAAACATTGGCTCAAAATAAATTAATGGAACTTGTTGAATTTAGCAGATCTATGACTAAGACATTACTACTTTCTGAGCCAAAGGCTCATTATGTAAAAACTGCATCATAAGGACACAGGGAAAATTGTATCTAGGACTGATTTACTAAGTCAATAAAATGGGACTTGTCCTTCAGACTGCAGGACACGATATTTAACCAATTAACTGAAAATCTTCCATCTTGAAGTCAACAAGACTTGAAATGAACTAACTGTCCATTCGACATGATGTTAAATTAACAAAAAGATGCTTCGACAGAAAATATAAAAATGTTTAGTTCTACATTGTCTAGTGTTTTGAACACACTAGACTCTTAAGTCATAAGGACTTGACGATGTTTTTCAGGATACTCAAGTACTCGTATTAAGACGTCTTGGCCAGGGTGGTGGTGGATCTGACGGCCCATACTCCATGGCCGTTGTTCTCTTTGCTACGTGACGTTATAGAAGTTCCTCCTTCGACGCTAGGTTGTAGTAAACGGGTATGATGTGAACCCGGGAGAAGCCCTATATATAGTCCCATATCTGATACGAACGGAACAAAGCAAAAGGGTGATAAACTCAGGAATATAGAAAAGGAGAAAGACGGATGAAGGCAAGGGGAAAGAGAAGTGAACCAGGGACCGACGCTTGCAGGGAGAGGGGAAAACATTGTTCCTTGAATCGCTGCCAGTCTTCTCTGACGCGGAGTGGGTCAGTGTGTCGATATCGATGTACATTTCTTTTGTTCGTTAGATGCAGTTACGATAGTGCGTGTGGCAGTGATCATTGAATAAATTTTCTTTTCCCCCACGTGGCAAATAAATCCAAGAATATCTTGAAATGGTGAGTAGATACTAAAGCATCTTTTATTTAAATATATCTGGCTTGATTATATTATTTAGGCTTAGTTGTTATTTTTATGAGAATTTGTGATATAGACGTCCTTTACTATATTTTCTTGTAGACAGCATAGCAAGCGTATGTAACTTTATACGACATCATATAATGGCAAAGGGTATGCGTTAAAGTATCCATTCATAAATATGATAATATCAATCTTCTTCCCTGACATCCGCTACAGTATTTATCAAAAGACAATATTTTTGAACAACCACGTGTTTAAAATTTGGGAAATAAGTCATTTTATTTGACTGCATCCAGTCAGAAAAAATAAATTTAGAGGTATATTACTTTTTTAATATGTTAACATTGTTTCTTTCTTTCGTAAATTATTAAAATATTGATATTTAACTGTAGCTATCCAATCTGTTTGATTGACATGCTACATTATCTAAGGGTTCATCATGGTATCTAATTCTAAAAGATAGTACAAAGGTACAATGGTCAAGGGGTCTGTACGCCCCCTATTTGAGACCATAACAGATACAAGGTTTTAGGGCTAAAGGTGTAGCTCAATTGTCTAGCGGAGACGCTTGAACCCCATAAAATTATTAGTCTTCTAATTATTAGAGACGACGAGGGCACTAGGACTGGCTGTGTATTGAATGTATGATTTGTGAGTGAACCAAGTTTGTAAGTCAAGTCTTGATACAATCTGTTTGGTTAGCAAGTGCATATCAAATACACCCCAATGCATCAAGATAGGAATAAATTAAAATTATACTTCTATTTGGAAATTTTTGCTAAACGAAACCAAATGAACTATGAATATAGTATTCATATTATTATTTTTATTGTTGATTTCCACAGAAACACTTCGCAAGTATCCACCAGTGGGAAGCCTGGCACGATTTTGCACAAAGGACTATAAAATTCCTGGCACCAATGTAAATATTGACAAGGAAACCAGTGTCTTTATTCCTGTTCATGCCATCCATCATGATCCTAGGTACTACCCTGAACCAGAAAAGTTTGACCCTGAACGGTTTTCGGATGAAAACATAAAAATTCGACCAATGTTTACTTATTTACCTTTCGGAGAAGGTCCAATGATTTGTATAGGTGAGTTGTGTTAATCTGTTCTTTAATTTCTGAAAGGATTTTAAAATCTGCTATAGTTTTCTCCCAATGAGAATGGTATTAAAAATTAGCTTAAAGTTTCTCCAAATTATGACCAAGCAATGTCTTCTACCCAAAAATTGCCAGTTTACCTTGAAAGCATAAAACCAATGTTGCAAGTAAATTCTATATAAAATAGCAAACATTGTGTATTATGTTTTTTTGTTGGTTGTATTATCATTTTGAGGTTTGAGGTTTGGCCTCATGCAAGTCAAAGTCGGCCTGACAGCTCTCCTGTCAAAGTACAAGTTCTCCGTGAGTGAGAAGACGTCAATACCCGTAGCTTTCAATCCTATCTCTTTCATCACGCTTTGGCCGCGAGACATACATCTCAAGATAAGTCATCGCGATAGATGACGATAGATTTATAATTGAATATAACTAGCCATATTTACTGTAGTTCATATTGTACAATTATTAATTGACGTTCTTGTGTAGTGTCATGAATTACTTTAAGTAAACATCAATATAGAATGTCTACAAAATAATGGGAATTTGTTTCCGACTTACCTAAACTGTCAACTTTCACCCTCAATTGGACTCAATTATCCAAACACCTGATCCACTTCCTCCAGGCACGTCCTGCAACACATACACATAGCTGCGAATTTAGCTAGTTATGGCTGCAATTAGATCTGCGTAGATATATTTAATATCTTAGGAAATGAATATGTTAATAATATTTAAATCGTTTGTATTATCTAAATAAAAGGTAAGGCTTCTATTGCCTATTTTGTCATAAGCATGTGCTACTGTAAAATGATTTTACCTTAAGCTAGTGCTAAACTATTTCCTTCAACGAATAATGATATGTATTTATTTAAGATTAACTGTCATTTCCATTATTCTTGTTAGTGTTTATTTATATTATATGGTTCAAGTATTATTGTTTCTCAATTGAAGACCAACCAAATTTTATATCTCCTTCGTCATTTTTTGTAATTGTCCTTGTCCTTTTCATCTTGGGTAAATTAAAATATATTCAGCCAATATATTTAACCATAGTTTAAAATAATATACATGTTTCGTTTTTTGGGAGAACTGTGTTTAACTTATGTTGGTTTTTACCCCAACCGTATGCGTTTTTTGTTTCTGAGTGCGATTGTTTGCCCTTAGACTATTGTCATTTTAGCTACTGATTCACTATGAAATGTTGCTATTTTTCTAATGTCTTGTGCACTCCCCTTCATTAGGTGTAAAAAGGAGGCTAATTCGAAGTGAACTACGAAGTGATGTGACAATAATCAATCGTAATTCTTCGGCTGAACACTGTCATGGAAAAAAGTGACTAAACCGAAACTCTCCCATGGTCTACAATGGCTACTGGTCGAAAGGTTATTAGGTTGACATTACCATGGGTTAGTGAGTCTACTGTCTAAATCTCATAGAAAGGTCCTTAGCTAATATTTATGAAATCTAACATGTTTACTTACAAGTACTCCTACCTCAAGGTATGTGAGCTGCAACTTTCACGTTTGATCGAAACGTGTATTTCAAATACCTAAAAAAATCCCACTTCAGTGCCCGAATGGGCTAAGGCGTCACTCTAGTTATAAGCTAGCTTGCTGTTGACGGGAAGATAAGGGATCAAATTCCGTTTGGGTGTATTTATATTGATTTTTCCTAAATGGTTTTTCAATCTCCTTCCACGCAAAATGCCGGTAAATTATTTCTAAAGTGCTTTCTTCCTAATCCTTACCTCATTAGCGTAATTACCATATGAACGTTAAATCTAAACTGGTGTAAAAAAAGTAAGAATTAATAAAATAGTAGGACATTATCAATTTATTTAACCCTAAAATGTTTGTATAACTTATTCTAAGACCTTCTTATTTCAAAATCTTGCCATTCTTATCCCCTCTGCATCACCCCAACGTCCTCGTATATTACACTTATCATTATCATTTTCATCATCTTCATAATCATCATCATCATCATCAGGGAGTTGAAGCTGAACAAGGACCAGAACTGATAGATAACATTCATTAAAGTTTATTTGAGACTAGAATCAGAACAAGAACCCTAAAAATAAATTACTTAGAAACCAGAATCGGATTTGGTATAGAAATTTTATCAGGTTTATAAAGGTTCTTATTAGTTGTTTTTTTATGCATTTCATGCCCTACTCTATTTAACTAAATTCTATTTTGAAACACTATATTTTCCTCTACCTCCGAATTTTTTGTCAAGATATTTTGAATGAATACTTGATAAAAAAAAAAAGCTTTCAATTAGTTTTTATTTAAAATAAATATACATTTACAACAAATAATTGTATAATGGTAATGAACTATTAAAAAAAATTGTTAGAGCCGAAACCTGAACTGACACCTAATTAATAACTTAAAAGAAAAGGAACATTTATTTTTCTATAGCTCGAATTATAAAGGAATCTTAAAATGTTTGTTTGGAGAACCGGAACAAGAACCACAACCGATAAGTATTTTGGTTTGACTCCCTATTTATCTTATAATGATACTATAGGTAAACATAACATACATGACCGTAACTCGTTCTCGAGTGACTGAACTACAAGTTATTTACGGGTTGTTTGTGAACGATGGAAATACAGGCTGTTTAGGAAGTGTTCACGAGTGCCTGAACTACAAGAAGCTATAACTTAGTGATCGTGAGCTACTGAGCTATATGTTGTTTTTTGAGTGTTCGTGAACTATTGAACTATAACTTGTTTGTTGGTGTTCGCGAGCGACTGAACCACAAACTATTTGTTGAGTGTCCACGAAGGATTGAATTCAAGTTGTATACAGGTAGATTGTGAACGATGGAACTACAAGTTGTGGTGGGTTTTTGATTGAACGACTGAATTACAAACGGAGTGTCGGTTGTTCATGAACAATTAGCACACAGCTTGTAGACCAACAATATAACTACATGTTGTTGGTCACTAGTTTATGAACGACTGACCTAAATAAATAAATTGTTACATTCAATGAGCAAAATTCCTTTAACATAACCATAATAGTGTTTCATCTATAAATAAAACACATTTTGTTGTTTAGGCCGCCCGACAACCTGTAGAAGGCTTTAAATATTAAACAAAACCTGTCGTTGTTCTAAGCTAAAACTAAGAGCAGTTTGAAAAGACAAAGTTTAATGTTGTTTGATGTTAGTGTTAGGTAAGGTTTACTGGTGAGATTTTCGCAGTCATTTTTACCAAGAAATAACGTATGAGCTGAGTGGAGCTTCATTGGTTAGTTAGGCTAGAAGACCGTGGTCTAATTGGGGGCCCACAGGTAGAATGCATCCCACGCTAAAGGAAAAGATAACCCTCATAGTATCTTGGAAGAGAATTTAAGGGAAACCATCAGTGACAGATAGGAAATAGCTTATGATTTAAATTAAAATAATTATTTGATAGGTCATGAATTTATTTATTTGATTATTAAAAATTTGTTAAACATATATAGATAATGTTTAGTTTGATTTGTGAAAAGGTGTGTGCGTACATATTTCATCAACCATTTTTGGGAGATTAATATAATTTTTTAACAGTAAAATTTGAAAGATTCTACCAATCAAAAATACTATTTATAAAAACAGTAGGTCTAAGAATTTAATGTAATTTGTTTATTAAGTTTTGTTTGCAGGCCTATGTTAATTTGATGGCATTAATAAATATATATTCAGTCCATGGCTAAAACTTATAATCATATTTGGCCCTTGGGCACAGAGTAAGAAACAGACTCTCAACTTTACGGGGGTTAAGATGCGCTCCTTTTGCCAGATTAAGTCCTTCAGCACTGAGCTTCACTTGTGTCACAACTGGTTGAGGATCGTACTAATCACAGTGATCCTAGTGTTGAAGGAATCGAACCGCCAAACGGAGCGAGCGCAACCAATTTAACCTTTTAGTCTAGAGATTGAATGTCTGGGTATACTATTTGTCTGTGCCCCTGGGATAGAAAGCAATGACCCATCATGGGCTGAACAATTAAACTACACTAATATTAAACTTATACTAAAACAACTCTCAACTATGTTCTTGCATACGTCTCCAAGGCATGGTCGTTTTTAAAACTTCAAATGCTTGAATATTTTAAACAAGATTGGATATGCACAGTGCGTTAATGCATAATTAGTTCTTAGTGGCAGAATCGTAAACCAGAAAAGTGAAGGTCATTATTGAACACAAAACTAAACGTTGCTGCTTTATGTTCCACGGTGTTTTAAAATTTGTTTTACTATTCCACTTTTGTTAAAATTAATAGATTATAAAGCATCTGAAAATAAAATAATAATGATTGTATTACAGGATGTTAAAATCGATATAAATAATATTAAGATAATCATATCATTTTACAATTGGTTTTTAGTCCATTGGTTTAAGAATCACGAAAATTCTGGTTCAAATCAGTAAGAATAAATAATCAAATAAATCTATTTGTTTTAGAGGGTTAAAGGGATAGTAAATATTTAATTAATGATATTAGATTCGTGATAGTCATCTAGAATCAACAATCTTTTTTTCCTATTAGGCATACTTGGGATCTATAAATTATATCAGGTACACATTATTTTTCAATTCACATGCATAATTAACTAATAAGTGATATTAGAGAGGTTTTTTTAAACAAATTAGAGAGCATCTGATGGGCGTAAATAAAATGAAACAAAATAATAATGTAAAACTCAAGCCACTCGTTTACATCTATCATTGGACCATTCATTTCACAGAGAGGGTATGAATGTCTGTGAAAAAGAAAATTACTTTAACTTGTGTACCAGCATAATACACACCAGAATTAAATGGAATAAAAGTATAGTAATATTATAGAAACCATACGAAAAATAATAAAATTAATATAAAAATAATAAACAAATAAATGAATAATAAAGACTATTAATTATATTTAGAAGAAGAATAAAGACAAGAACTAAATTAAGAACCCAATCAATTTCCATATATTTGTTTTTGTAGATTAAACTAGACTCTTTAAACAATACTCATTGTTGTTTTATTGAACATATCTGGTCACCATAGAACTTCAAAATAAAATCAATATATATATACCTATTATTTTAGACAAAATAATCAGTAGTTACTTTTAAGTTTTATGTTACCAATTTGTAAACAAATGTATAATACAATTTAAAATTTATATAATAAAGTGTTAAACCTACCCAATACACATGTATTCCTTATGATATTAGTTTCCAATCAAAACTGCGGTAAAATTGGTTAGATCCATAAAAATATAGTCCAAGAAGATGTGTTACACATAGTGAGATAAATTTAAAAAAATGTCAACGATTTGGTTATTGGTTTGGCTATAGTTAAGGCCATTCAGTAACTTAAGCTTTCGACCACAAACCTGATCTCTCTCGATGTTTTATTTCCCCAGTCACCATGAACAAATATTTCAGATACTGCAGATCAAAACATTTTTGTTGTTACTAGTTTCGAGCTAATCGTTCTAGAACCAGTGATCCCAATATAACCATATAGCGCCACCTTTAGGGGCACCTATCTGCCCCCATTAATACCTATCAGGGGGGGCTTGCCCCAAATTTTGAGAAAAAATGTGAAAGTGTGAAAGCATCTACAACAGATGTTTACAGGCTTGTCAAATATCAAACAAAACTTAGCAAATGGGAAGTCGGATCTGACATCAAATTTGTTCGAATTTCTTTCACCTAATTTTATCATGCTTTCCTTGCGACCCAAACACAATCAAACAAATTGTGTAGTATGAACATATATTAACAATTTTCTTTAACTTGCGGTATAAAGCTACAGTTATCACGATATGTTGGCCGGTTTAAGGCTAACTTGTTGGAAACATTAAAATAAATCCCATTTTTTCATAATTGTATAAGCTCTATTTTCATTCTAACCTTTAACTTCTCTATGGCATTAGGAATTCAAGAAAGTTCATTGCCACTCTTACAAAAGTACGCCACCTACCCATATGCTGAGATAGTTCTATCCAGACCACCTCATTACACCTATCCCCACTTTGATCTAGTTCTATCCAGTCCACCTCATTACAAACTATCTCCCACAGTTACATTCTAATGTTATCCTCCCATCCAAGCCTAAGTCTTCCCAACAGTTTCTTATCATTGGGTTTAACAACCAGTACCTCAACACGAGTCTAAATTCTCTCATTCTTTGTGCATATTCCACCCACCCTAATCTACGAGAGTTGGATTATCCTAACAATGTCTTATAGTTTGTACAACATATGCAACTCATCATTATGTAACCGTACCCACTTTCTCAGTATATTCATTCCCTTTGGACCAAACATCTTTCCAAGCTCATTCAATAATGATGGCCAAAAGTGTCGCTTCAAACTCATTTCACTCTCTGCCACTCAACCTGGAATTATGTTTGCAGCCATTCTGTTGCCCAAAGTTTGTGGGATTACATGCTGTGAAAACCTGCTCAGTTTATTAGATTATGTGTGGGCTACTATAAAAATAATAATAATTCTATATCTTTATTTGTAAGTATAATTAAATAAGATAATATTAGCGGGTTGTTTTACTATCATAATTATTATTGATTTGAAAACTATCGTTTTGTTTTACAGAATGACATTCATTACATAATATACCTTCAAACCACCAAGGAGAATATTTTATTTCTCTAGCGTGAGACTGATTGTAGCTATCATGTACAATTTTAGTTGTCTAGATAAGTATTTAGAACCAGTTTTATAAAATTATTGGTTCACTATCTTATGTTATATTATCGAGTTTAAAGCGTACTTGTTTTTAGTTCATATTCAGCGTACATTTATAATGTTAGTAAACATCATCTGTATGTTTTAATAAATGGGGAGTTCTTTTGTCCACAAAATTCAATTTTTAAAATATAATAATTCTTTATAATCAAGTATTTGAGAAAGTTATTTAAAAATCTGGATCAAAATATATTCTACAGACCTAATCATACCTGTAAGTTATCTACAAGTAGAATAGTTGTGTATATTTTTATTTGAAGTATTTAACCTGTGCTTTCTGGACCTACTGATTTTATAAGCACTAGACTTATAAAATAACTTAAATCTGGAACAGAACATCAGTCCACTGCCATTAATTCATCCAAGTGACGGGGGAACTCCACATCCCACCAATGATGAATTTTCCGGCTATGCTTGGAATTGAACTAGGTAACCTTAGCTCAGTAGGCAGACACATTAATTGTTGACCTGAGTTTGACTATAAATGTAACAAAAGGCAAGATAGAATATGTCTATAAATTTTCTTGCTTGAATGTAATATTTTTCTGAAATATCTAAAATGACTGGTATATTTAAACAGTCACACAAACATTTGAACACTAATAGAGAAGGCTAATACTTCGGCAATGTTACCATTGTTTTCCATAAATTATGTTACGCTATATATACTAGTGAGTGTGTCCATACATTAGTGTATATATATATATATATATATATATATAATAATTTATGGAAAACAATGGCAACATTGCCGAAATATTACCCGACTCTATTAGTGTTCAAATGTTTGTGTGACTACATAAATTTATACATCATTTTAGAAATTTCAGAAAAATATTACATTCAAGCAAGAAAATTTATAGACATATTCTATCTTGCCTTTTGATTGAAGTTCTATGAACTCCACCCAAAAAAAGTTTTCTTCAAACCAACATCATGGCAAATGATGGACAAAATTCCATTTTTTTTGTTTGTTTTTACAAAACCGTACATTTTACTAAATAAAATTTCAACTGAAAATTGCCACGAAACTAATTATCTAAATACTGTTCATTTCAATTTTTTTATTTGGCCAATCCTGGAAGAACGAAATAGCGACGAATTTCTGTCCCATGAGAATAACTTTATGCACGTCATCAATGTAGGTATGGTATGTTGATAGTGAGTGATTAAAGACAAAATTGTTAGGAAAAAGTTGTAGAAAATAACATTTTGAATATTATAACAAGTTCCATTCAACAGAAAATAATTTAAAATTAAAATTAATTCAAACAAAATCCAAACTAATGTGAAGCACGAGGGTAAACATGTTCATACATGCCATTTGAACATAATTGCTTTTACCATAAGTTAAATGTAAGAAATTTATTGGAATATTATTTTTAATTGTCTTATAAATGTAATCTTGGATATCATAATCAAAAGCTTAATTTCTGTTTTCACAAGACAGTCGCTGCTTGCCATTTATCGAATATCAGAGTTCTATTTTCACACTTTCACAGTGGTTGCTGGAGCATTATCTATTGCATGCACAGAACACTAGTTTTAATAATTCAGGTGGTGCACGCGGTTTGTAGGAAATCATGGGAACCAACACATAACTTGTGTTAGTCTATCCCAATAGTGTTGTCTCCAGCATATTTCCATTCCAGTGTTGCACTTTCAAGTATACAAGGTAAGAATGTTGTTTAGACGCATCACTGGTTTTAGGGAGTGTTGCAAGAACGAAATCGTGTTTTACTTGCTGTTTAGATACAATATATTTATATCAATAGTACTGCAGTTGATCTAGGTTTTCACTCTTTTTGTAAGCGTACAAGTGGAGTAAGACTTTCTCTCCTGCAATAAGCTAAAGACCAATTTAAAACTGTTACAGCTAACCTCAGATCAGGATCTTTCTGAAGGAAAGCATTAGTTTTCCCTTTGACTTGATTGTATAAACCTGAAATAGTGTCAGGACCCGTATTGCGTGTGCATAAATAAGTATATCACAGGTCTCACCCAGAACAGCCTTTTTCTTAAGGAATATTAGACAAGGCTTCTTTGCTTTGAATCTGGGTGAAAGAATAATACTTTGTCAGAGATGGATGCCTTTAGAGTAAAAGTAACAAGTTGATCAGTATCCTGGCCTACTACAGTGAAGTTCAATCCTTATATCTTGCTTTATCAATGGCTGTTAATACAATGAGGCAATATGCTCTCGTTTATTTTTATTAGGGCTGTCAAACTTGATTCCTCGATACACTCGATTCTTACTGGTATCGAAAGAATCGAGAATCTATCTTAATATTAAGATTCTCACTAATAGATTCTTAGTTCTTAATAAAACTGGCATCTAAACAAAACGACAGCATTCAAAATAGGTAATAATGGAGTATCTCTCATATTAATTAGTTGCCGTATCACTTTAATACTGTGAATTGTAACTATACCGTAATGGCCCGAATATAGTACGATCCCGAATATAATACAAACCTAACATTTTGAGGTGCTCTACATGAAAAATAAATGGCCTCGAATATAATACAACCCAGCATCATGACAGTATAAAAAGGTATACACCTTTTTTAAAGTTAAATTTAAGTGAGGATGTTAGAATATATACATCGATTCTAAACAAATAATTGAAATGTAATACGTAGATTAGAAAGGCAGTATGCCGTAATATATCGATATATCTATTATTAATTAATATATCTCAAAGTGTATATCGAAAGCTACGATATTACTATCGAATTAAATGACCGCTCTTCTTTAATTGTATTTATGGTCGCTTTTCAATTTTTAATGTTTTATTTAGCTCTTTGAATAAGACAAGTTTAATAAAAATTGAACAAAAATCGACTTAGTTAATAAAAATGAAGCAAAAAAACATTTTATTTATTTTATTCAATAGATTATCGATATCTCGTTGCCAAAACTTCATCACCACTTCTGGTGAGCTAGCGTACGTAGGATCAGTTATGTTGGACGACTTAAATTTTTTGTAACGTATGAAATGTGTTATTCTTTCCGTTATAACATTCGCAGATTATTGAATTTATTTTGAGTTTATTTGAATTTTTCGTTTTGAGAACTTTTAATGTGTTTAATAAATATCTATAAGATTGGGAGATTAAAGTTTCAAGCGATCATTTGTTGTAATTGTTGAGTTTAAGTTTTAAGTTGAGGGTGAGTAGAATATCAGTCACGTTAGATTAACTATGCAATAATGCTTGGGAAAAAATTTAAAATGGAAATATTCAAGAATCGGAATCGAAAATCTAAGATAGGGGTTGAACTTAAGAATCGGGATCGAGAAATCAGATATTATGATATCTCTAATTTTTATGTTAGCAGAATTTCTCTTAGAATCCTTTATTTTCTGCTGGCTTTATGTGTTTGGTATTCTTGTTCAGATTTCCATCAAATACTATAGTACAGTATAATAAATTGTGTTAACACCAACATTATTTTATGGATGTGAAGTGTGGGTTTGTCAGGAAAAAGACAAGAGCAAGGTGAATGCGGTTTAAATGAGATATCTAAGAAATGTATGTGGACTAATTCTTATGGACAGAACCAGTAATAAATGGGTGCTTAAGGAGTGGAGTTTAAAAGGAAATCCATTAAGTAAATGTGAAAGAAGCCTCTTACGTGGGTTTGGGCATGTTGAGAGGGAGTGTGGAATGAGTGATGAAGTAAATATATACTAGGGTAGATTGTAAAGATTTAAAATAAGGGGTAGGTCATGTAAAACGTGAATAAGTGTTGTAGAAGAATGTGAAACATTAAATGTTTTATGAATAAAAGAGCATGCATTACTCGGTGTATGGATGTTGTTGAAGCGAAGGAAATAACAAAGTAATGATAAAAATTGGAGATAGTTAGATGCTTAGCATTTTTTTAAAATGTATTTGGTAAAATCTGTTGTTTTCAAATAAATTGCCAAAAGTTGAAACTTGTCCGTCATTCTCAAAGATGGCGGATTGATCACAACTTTTTTGTAAGGGTATTTATATAATTTTATTCAGACGGCTGAAGAGAATATGTCCACAGATTGTCTAGCGTGTATGGATTTTTTTTAATCTCATTTTTTAACCTTTAATGACTGGACTATGATAATATAGAAGGCAGACGAAAGGAAAATGTCAACTTTGTGTATTGTATTCTTCCCACATTCATCATCATGTATATAAGAATAACGCATTTCACACGTTACAAAAATTATAAGTCGTCCAACATAAATTGATCCTACGTACGCTATATATATAGGATAAATGTTCATTTTGCATTGTATTCTTCCCACATTAATCACACACACACATATATATATATATACACACACATATATATATATATATATTATGATGAATGTGGGATGAATACAATGCACAAAGTTGACATTATCCTTTCGTCTGCCTTCTATATTATTATAGGCCAGCCATTAAAGATTAAAAAATGAGATTTTTTTAAAATGTATACAAGCTAGAGAATGTGAAGACATATTATATATATAACTGAAAAAATGTCGAAGTAAACACAACTAAGGAAAGAAGATAAATAATATATATATATATGTTCAATTTTCATTATCATAAAATTATTTAGCCATATAACCTCCTAATTACTAAACATTTTAGATTATATTTGAAATTATTTATATCTCATAACTGCTCATTTGCAGCTAATACAAAATACATTTTGGTCCCAAATAAAACCGGCCCTAAACGCACAGCATTTCAAGTATGTGATCGAAAAAGTCGCCACCACCAACTATTCATAGTTCCGCTCGCCGTATAGTAAATGTTTATTTATTGAAACATTGCATTGCGGCTGGTGGCGCTAATTTTAAACACAGACTTTGAAAGACTGTGTGTTCGGGACCGGTTACATTTGGGATAACCTGAGGGCTAATTTTATAGAATAAACTTGACAAAAATACGTCAGATCATTAATGCAACAATTAAATGAATGAATTGTAGCCAAAAATTCAACATTTAATTAATATTCTAATTTTATATATTAGGAAAGTTAGACTGCTAAGTTTACCATGTTTAATATTATTCATATCAAATACTAAAGCGCTGTAATATGTAGGTAAAATAAGGATTAAAACTTGATAAGTATACTTGTAATATAGGTGATTATACCCATATATACTGATTTTAAATCAAAGTTAATTCATAAGAAGGAATTACGTCTGAGACCAGGATATATATGGTAAAGTTTCGCGAAGCTAGCCATTCATAAGCACGAGATCTAGAAGCAAGTTTTACGCAACTATAGGCATTCCAAGTTCAATGAGCAGATTGGAAACTCTGAATAAATCCAGCATAAACTTGGTACCTTCCTTTTATAATGAACTGATTTCTTGTTCCAAGTTTACAAGATCATTCCCCTCGTCAGCGAAGACTTTCGTTACAAGAACCTATCAAAAAATAATACATTTATTGATAATTATATTTACAAAGACGTTCGAGAGAGACATGACAAATAATTGCGTTATTACTTGCGAGTTCATTTTATTGATAGGCTAAATATTTATTGAAATATAGATCAACACTGATTTTAGACAGGATATAAAAAATACATAATTAAATAGTAACTAATGCTAGTTTTGTAATGTTTACGTATTGGTACAAAATTTAAATATCTTAAGCTCAAAAACGATCGATACGTTTTCTCAATGTAGAATTTTAAATTTAACGAAACTATTATTTAAGAAAATGAATTATATAAAAATAGTAAAAATGATGAGTATTTATGTATTTTGTGATTAACTTAGCAATTTTTATTTCAAATGTTTTGTAATGGAAATGCAGCTTCAAAGGGGAATAATTCCTAAGGGATGAAAATATTGGGTTGGTATACTCGCCAAAAGTAGTTTTAGAGTTTATTATGTTAATAATGTGAAATAAGATTTTAATTTATGCAAATATTTAAGTTACCAAATTATATACAAATATATTATTATTATTAGCACCGCGTCTTACTACCCGTTCGGGTTATACGCATATATACAAATGAAACTGCTGATGTGACATAAATTAAATAGCTCATACTTATCATTGCATTTTAAAATTTTATTTATAAACACAGTACTTCAAGAGAAAGCTCAAGAATGAAGAGCCTTCTAAACTTTCCATCTCAATCCCGAGCTTTAATGAAGAGATCGGCTTGAAGCTAGAAATCCGCGTACTCGCAGAGCCATGGTTAGGTAATTAAAAAATTAGACAAGTCAGTGGCTGTGGAAATGTAAGTGCTGGATGGCACTTCAAACTTGTCTAAAATAATATTTAATTTGATCATTAGATTTATTTCTGGAGCTATAATAGCTTAATCCTTTAACCACGAAGTATGGCTTGTTTTGAATAAGACGTATATCTAGATTTATACAATGGACTAATTCCTATATATTATTGACCTTGGTGCATATTTGGGAGATAGTTAAGAACACCTTACCCTTGTGCTCTGCGAATATTCCATTGCCAAGTCTCAGTATTATATCAACAAATTGTTTTAATTACGGTGTAAAATACCTTGTACGATTTGTTTTAATAATATATATTTGATTTACTTTTAAAATTATTAAAATTTGAAAGAAAAAAAAATAGTATATTAGAAAAAAATTAAACTATTATTAGTATTAGGCTTATTATGTTTAAGTTCAAGTCTCATCTTTTCTAGAAGTGCATTATAATTTATATTATTCTGTGATATTATTTTTCTCAGAGATGATATATTCACATAATTTTTAGTTATTTCAACGAATACATCATAGATAATATTATTAGGTAAAATAAAATCAATAGAAAATTTTAAGTATGATATGCTAGAACGATCTAACGTCAATCATAGTTTATTGTGATGACTTGATACAACTAGAACAAACTGATCACTAACATACTATTTTTCCACTAGTTCCAAATCTGTATTTGGTTTTTCTCTATCGCGCACAGTTTAAATAAACAACAACGCAAAATCATATTTAGCATTATACGTCACATTTTTACTTTATTTGTTTAAATTTCCCGGCAATACATGAGTTTTCAACTTTGTTCACCTAGCTGAGTTTTTTTATGTCGCTAATTTAAAACTATGTTTTGTTTTGTTCAGTTGGAAGTTATGTTATTTTAGAGTGTTTATTGATATATTTAAGTTTTTGCGAGTTTGATTTTCCCACAGTGAGTGAAATGAGTTCTCGACAGTGTCTATATAGCTCATTTAGTTTTTGGTGTTTGTGGGAACTATATCATTGCCAAAAAGTGACAAGATATAATAAGTTTTGTGAAAAATGAATATTATGCCTACTTCCATATTGGGTTAAGAGACAATGATAGCAACTGGGCATCTCACAAAGTATGCTGTACATGTGTTTAGGGATTAGGTCTGGGGGAGAACGGAGACAAAATTAATGCCTTGTACCATTCCCATGGTCTGGATAGAGCCTAGAAATCATGAAGATAGTTGTTATTTCTGTCCGCTCCACGTTGAAGTCTATAATGCTAAAATCAAGAAGGATATTGTGTTTCCAAATATTACAGCTGCAATTAGAACTTTCCCACATGCTGATACTCATACTTTCCCTGATCCAACAAATATTTTTCAATACATTAAATCAGATTCAGATAGCGTAAGTGAGAGCTCTGTGGCAGAATGGGATGTTTACCAAACATAAGATGACACAGATCTAACAAAACTATTTTTTCATTAAACTGAAATCAAAGAACTAACACAGGATCTTAATCTGCCGAAATAAGCATCAGTGTGTCGTGCTTCTAGACTTAAAGCTAGCCCCAGGATCGTCATTTTTGTGGTATAGGCACAGAAAGCAAGTCTTTATTTCGTACTTTATGGACGAGGGTTCTATGATATTTTGTTGTGAAGTGTGGGGTTTGATAGATATTTAGATGTCGCATACAATTGAAATGAGTGGAGGCTATTTAAATACTCTTCAAACTGTAGTCTTACAAGGGTCCATCTGCAAAATGGAAACACATAGGTTTCCATTCCAGTGGCTCATTCAGTACATCTTAAAGAAACTTACGATAACATAAAAATCTTTCTGATGAATATGAAGTACAAAGACAGTTTGTGGGGATTTGAAGGTTATTGGAAAGTTACTTGGACTACAATAGGGCTACACCAAAATGCTTTGTTTTATTGTGAGTGAGCCAATCTTGCTTAAACCAATCATTGTGAGGTAACAGACTGACCAAGGAGTGTAAAGTTGCAACTCGGTACACAAATACTATAGATACATCCCTTGTAGAAAGGGAAAAAGTTATTCTGCCTCCACTAAATAGTAAATTGGGCTTAAGGAGGTAATTCCCTGAGTCTCTTGCAAAAGATGGTGCTTGTTTTCAATACCTTACAACAAAGTTTCCTAACGTGTCCCATGAAAATATCAATGAAGGGATTGTTATAACTCCTCTAATCCGTAAACTTTTGTAAGATGAAGCATACGAAAATGCCCAGACCCCTTTTGAGAAAGCGGCTTGAATGGCAATAAAAACAGTTGTATATAACATTCTGTGGAATAATAAAGACCCAACATATAAAACTATGGTTAAAAGCGTTTTAAAAAACTTTAAGTTAATAAGTTTAAATATGAGTGTGAAACTTGATTTTATCCCCTCACACATTGACTTTATTCCGGAAAATTTAAGCGTTGTCTGTGTAGAACAAGATGAAAGCTTTCAACAAGATATGAGACATGGAAAAAACATAGCAGGGCAGTTAGAGTATAAATATGATGGCAGACTATTGTTTTGTTTTAAAAAGAGCCTGAAATGAAGACGGAAGTGCATGAAAAGCAATAAAAATAAGATTTTACCGAGATTAATTGAAGTTTTTCAATGACAAATGAAGACAAAAGTATAAAGGAATATTTTACTGTCCTATTCTTCAATTTTCAAAGTTTTTGTTTGGATAATATGCATTTTTGAAATGATTAAAATGAAGTATTTGTTAAAAAGTTTATGTAGCAATTTTTTTGTATTAAAATTATTTGTATTTGTTGTAACAATTGGTTACATACATTATATAAATGATAAGAACAAAGATTGAAAAACATAAAGATTTATTGATAGAAAAAACAATAGTTAAGATAGCAATGGTATACAATAATGTAGATGAAACTATTAAGGGTTTTGAGCCAATCAGACTGTGGCTACTCGGGCTGCGTAGTCGCCAGGCCACAGGTAGAAGTAAAATCTATAAAGTAGAACAATTCAATAATTACTAACAGAAAAATATATGACAAGATATAATTGTAACTTTAAATCAGGCTGTGCTTGATGGGGCCTTCAAATTATTATCCATTAATACACTTAGGATCACCGGCTGTTAATAACAGCAGTAGATGGCTAAGAAACAGTTGTCATCAAAAGTACTATGGCTGGTCACATTCCCCTTTGGTACTGCCAGGGCATTCAATAGTACAGAAGGGTCTAAAGGTATGAGCTTTAAGAACAGCACAAAAAATAAATATAGATTGAAAGGTTAGAGTGAAAGAGTATTATTTGCGCGGACCCCACTATGACTCTAGTGCAGTTCCCTGGGTTGCGCACTGTAGCTAATACTGCACGTGAAACGTGATTACTTGACCAACCTAAAACACTGGTATCTATCAACTGAATTGTAATAAGGTAAACAAAACAGACAACCTGGGGCTAGCCATCCATAAACTGAGCTGATGCTCACGCCGTATAAGGCGTCATGACAAATTCTGATTTAAAAATATATTAATGGAACTAGTGGAATATTATAAGTTCCTTATTAAGACATTATAGCCTATCTACGCTATCTACGTCGGAGGCGTATGTATATCTCAACAGAAACTTCTGTACGTAATTACAATATTTTAAAAACAAGAAATAATAGGACCCGTCCGGCATTCTAAAGGACACAATATTTAATACAAATAAACTGAAACTTGATTTAGCAAGTCAACAAGATTTGAACATGATCAACGGTCAACTAGACCTACTATCAAAAATAAAATCGTCTCCGACAATATAAAAAACTAAAGGGGTGCTATCAGATATGACTCATCTTTATAAACAAAATTATCTAAGTCATAAGGACTCGTCGATTACTGTAGAATACTTAAAACATCGAAGTCTGTGGTTCCATCCATAGCTGCGGTGAAACCCACGGCCTTGACTTTATAGGCGGTTACTGAAAAACTGTCATCCCGTCTAAGGTGGCGGTGTATCCGACGCCTCCATCTTCATAGTCGTCGTGGTGAACCTGGAGTCCTTCCTTCAATGCAGAGATACAGTAAATGGCTATATGGTGTGTTGGGGAGCGGCCCCTTATATAGTAGTCACCTGATACGAATGGAAGAAAGCAGAAAGAATGATAAAGATAAGAACATAAAAAAGAAACTACGGAGGAGGGCAGGCAGGAAGAGAGAATTAACAAGAAAATTTCACACGCGGAAAAGCTTCCTTGGTTTACCACCAGGTTCGTTGGCGTGCCACCGGTCTCTGCGTCGATGCTCATATGCATTTATTCTCTTCAACAGATCTAGTTACGACCGCACGTGGAACGGACATCATTAAATAGCTTTATTGAGCTTCATTGTTTAATGTCAAAAGTATTTTTTCAATTATTTTATGATAGTGACATTTAAATCTAATATTTTAAATTGATAAAAAATATATATTGAAACATCATTTCTTTTTAATACATATTGAGATTTTCCAATCAACAATTATGTATCTAAAGTAGTTAAAATGCGTTTATAAAAAATTGGGTTACAATTTGTGTGATAAACTGACTTGCTAGATCATATCTTAGGTCATTTCTAAACTCAATATCAAGAATACATCTAAAAACCACTAGTTTTATAAAATCAGTATTCAACTTTTTGGTGGTGAGGCCATTACGAAGTTAGTCTTGGAAGCAAAGTGTAAATGTAGTTTGAAATCAAAGTGCCAAGGTAGTCTAGGAAGCATTGTTCAAAGGAATTTTGGGAACCAAGTGTGAACTTAGTCTAGGAAGTGGAGTGTGAAGGTAGTCTAGCAATTACAGTACAAATAAGTTTGGAAGCCATGTGCCAAGTTAGTCTAGGAAGCAAAGTTCGAATGTAGTTTGGAAGACATGATGGAAGGTAGTCAGGAAACGAAATACAAATGTATTTTGAAAGCCAAGTGTGAAGTTTAACGCAGTTATAACAACATTGTATGAATCACATCACTTACCCTCCAGCCCAGTTGACTCGTCTCACTGTTGACACGATCACCCCCCTACTTCACCCCTCGCACACTCAAACCAAACTGAGGTAAGACGCGAGCAGGAAGGTCACGACCAACAAAAAGCGGATTAAAGAAGCGGCTGTTCAGTACACTAACTGCCACCGGTGTCTTCTCGTGCCTTCTAGAAAGTTCTGGTAATTTCAGAAGACGGCGCGTCGTTGGTTCTAGTTTATTATAGCCGGACACTTATCCTCCCTCTTCTCTACCAAGTGTTAACTATTCTCTGAGAGCACGTGATCTTGCTGCGGTGTATATAGCTTAAGGATTTTCTTAATATTACAGCATTAGGATAGGGTGAACGACGCCATCAGAGATGACTTATTTCTGCATTTTAAATTATATTTTGAATTAAAATTGGTCTAGCCTTTTAAATTTATCACTTATGGCAAATTCAATATATACAACTTAGTTAGGGCATATGGTGCCGTTTATTCTAGCTCTTGTACCATTAGAAAATAAACCGTTTATTATTACAATTTGCAATAATTTCTTAAGGGAAATTATTTCTCCAAGGTATAGTATTTTTTTATGTTTTACCGTTTCACGGCACATTGCTATTGATTTAATTGAATATAACTGGTGCCATTGCTTACAAGGTGGTGGCATCGTTTACTACTTACTATTTATATGTATCCTAAATATATTAATCGCAGCTAGACGGTGATACGTTAACCAAATCTTAATTTTTGAGGTAATTATTTGCTACCAGATTATATCGTTAAAGTTAATATATATTTATTGAATTAGGCTCTGGTTATCCTCGCTTATTGATAAATTAAATTTCTGGTCGCATTTTACAGAATGGCCGTTGAACGGCGGATCTATTTGAGTGGTTCGGAGCAACCAATGTTTGAATAGGTATTAATTACTGTCTGGTCGGCATGAGCTTTAGGCCACTTAACAGCGACATATACAACTAACCAGTCAGGTGGAAAGGCTTACTCCATTTTAAATGGTTCATCTTTCACATATTTCTTTATTTAGTGTATGTCATGGCCACTAGATGTCAATGTTAGCTACGTGAATATTAATATTTGATTAAAATGCCCTTATAAATGGCAGGATTTATTTTATAGCTCTAAATAGTATTTCTAATATGTGTATTGTTGTTGTTCTTCCCTGGCTTTTGGGGAGATCGACAACCTCAGGGCTATACAGCCCTGGATAACCTGCTAGATCGCTCTTAATGGCATATATATTAAATGCGTATTATTGAAAGGAATTAGTTTGCTGGACTATTAATGAAATATAATATATTTTAATAGTCTTGTTTAAATTGGAGAAAAGCTGTTAATTGAAAGATTATAGTTTGGTTTGAATCTATTGTGATTTGGTGTGAATTCCAATATTTGCGTATATGGTTGGAACTTGACTTCATTATTGTTATATTTTAGTTCAATATACTTAGTCAATTTCAAAGATAGCCGAAATCATATTCTCTAACTTATTGCCATTTGTCGTATTTGACATAATATATGATTATTAGCCTTTATCATTATTGGAGTACCTTGTTTGTAACTTTTTTTGAGATCAACGTCTTTTATTAGACTTAACCAGAGGATGTATATTGTTGCTAAACCATCCCGCTTGCGCTATAAGACTTCCCATCCAGCTCCATTATTGTATTTTAAATCTGTTCTTTTGTCAATAAAACGTTTAACACTTTTGTTGACTCTTGTCTGTTATGTCCCTCTTGGGGTTTGGAGGGAGGGGGTAAGCAGAAGGTATTCTAGGAGATAAAGTGAAAAGGTAGTTTAGAAGACAAGTTCAAGAGTAGTATAAAAAATAAGTTCAAAGGTAGTTTGTAAGCTAAATGTGAAGGTTATTGCATAGTCCTGTCTTGCTTACAATGATACACACTTTAAATTTTATGTATAAATAAAGGCCTAATTTTTAAAATTAGGTTAAGTTTAACAGCCACCAAAGTCACAAACAAATAATATACCCAAACATTCAACATCCAGTATAAAATGGTTGCGCTCCTATTGGCAGCTTGAATCCTTAAACTCTAGAATCGCGGCGGATATTTCCATCATCACGCAACAGTCACACTAGTAGTGAGGCTCAATATTGAAGGACTCAAGCTGGTAAAAGGGGTTGAAGCAAAATCCCCGTAAGGTCGAGAATCTTTTCTTACTTGTCTGTGGCCATGGTATCCAAGTGCAAGCTAAGCCACTTGTGTTTTATTGAGAAATTTGCCGAAAATTGTAGCCACCAAAGGTAAACCTAGCTTCCTTGACAAACTTATCCAAACAACCACTATCCTATGCCTGTATTCAATATAATTTACAATTTTCAAACGTGAAGCTGCTTTGTTCATTCTATTTTATGCACAGCATCTTACTATTTTTGCAATATAATAAAGAAGGCATAATGTATATGAAATGTACGCCCACACCCAGCCGGGACTCGAGCTTAAATCCCCACAGGTGGCATACTAAATGAGACTGACACTTTGATCGCATTCTCCTCCCTTTAGGGTAGTTTATATCATTAACACAACACATTTTGATTAGGGAATTAATAGAATACATTGTTTTAACAAAATATAAATGGTAGTTGAGTAAATATTCCATGAAAAGTTTTTTGTAGTGTATTTAATGAGAGGGTGCATGAAAAAACTGTGGGCAATATTTGGGGTTTGCCATGCGATTTAATGTCAGGTTTGCATGGATCATATATTTACATTGCAACAACTGATTGAGAAATAAATAACAGTAAGGATGAAAGTGTGTATTTTATTTGTTTATTTGGAGAGAGCGTACGAACGGGTTACTAGACGTATGTTGTGGAATTTTCTGAGAGAGTATAGTGTGATTGCATTGTTAGTAAGTTCAATTACGGTGGTGTATGATTGAAGTAAATAATGCGTTAAGCTGGATGGAGCTTTGAATCTCCAGGATTGCTTGTTATATTAATGTATAAGTGTATAAGGGATACCTGTGAGGACTCATTTGGTGTATAGATGGAAAATGTGAATATGAGAGTGCTGTAATATGCAGATGAAGTCGTATTATTGGCAGAGGTGAAAAGCGACTTCAAGAATGCATTAAATAATTTTAATCTGGTGAGAGCCAGAAAGGATCTTCGTATAAATGTCACCAAAACTAAGGTGATAGTCTTTTCAGTACGGGTCAGAGGATGATTGTAAGCTTTGTATAAATGGAAAACTGTTAAAAAAAAGTTAATATATTTTTGTTTTGGTTAGAATGTTCTGTCAAAATGGAACGATAGATGGTGTAACTGACAAACGCTCTAATGCACCTCGGAGAATAGTTAAATGTATATTGACTACCGCAAAGAATGAAGTAATATCAAAACAGGCAATTATAATGTTAGATAAGCTGTGCTATATACAACATTGATTTATGGATGTGAATCGTGGGTTTGTCAGGAGAAACATAAGAGCAAAGTGAATGTGGTTGGAATGAGATATCTAAGAAACGTATGTGAAAAACCTTCGTATGGACAGAGTCAGTAATGAAAGGGTGCTGAAGGAGTGCGCTTTGAAAGATAATCCAATAGGTAAATCTAAATGAAACGTCTTACGTTGGATTAGGCATGTTGAAAGGATGAGTGTGGTTCAAGTGACGAAGCAAATATATGAATGAATCTAGAGTGTGTGAATCAAAAGGAAGTGGTAGGCCATGTAAGACGTGGCTAACTTTTGTAGATGAATGTGTGAAAAAGAGAAACATTATGAATTAAAAAAATAAAAGAGCATAAACAAATCGGTGAATGGAAATTGTTTATGAGAAGAGATTATGTAAGGAAAAGGAAGTGTGTACAAAGTTAGCGAGTATAGATCAAGTACGGTGTTATAGTTTTTTTTTAGCTATATGCACAACGTCTTGCCTACCTTGTAAGGGAACAGCGTGATTAGGTCTGTATGTATACACATTATAAATATTTCAATTTTATGGTTACTATATTAATAACAATGCCAGAAAATAAACTTAATAAATCATACTGCATTGAATTTTATCAAAGACAGTCACATTCTACACATGCAACTAAATCTAATCCTTATGATTATGTTTTTCAGTGCTAATAGTGGACAAGAAATGGAGACACAACTATCATTGAGCATAATCCTATCAGCAACGGCTGTGGTTGTTTTCCTCTACTGGTACCTCACATCAACTTTTTCCTATTGGGAAAAGAGGAGTGTACCTTTCGTCAAGCCCTTACCTGTCTTTGGGAACGTTGCTGATTATATTTTCTTGCGGAATACTTCACCAGAATCATATGCGAAAATATACAAGAAATTGGAAGGACACCAATTTGGAGGATTTTACAGTGGTAGCACGCCAAACTTAATTCTTCGTGACCCCGTAATCATCAAGCAAATTTTGATGAAAGATTTTAATCATTTCATCGATCGGAATTTGTCATTTGTCGAGAAGATATCCCCTTTGGCTTGTCATCTGTTTTCATTGACTGGTAGCCGATGGAGGAAGCTAAGAGTGAAGCTCACACCTTCCTTTACTTCCGGTAAGATGAGGATGATGCTTCCGGCCATCGTAGAATGTTCTCAAGAATTAGTATCTTTCTTGGGAGAATCTGCTGACGATAATAATATTATTGAAATTAGAAATATCGCCTCTAACTTCACCACGGATGTAATTGGTTCCTGTGGGTTCGGCTTGAATATAAATTCCACGAAAAACCACGATTCAGAGTTTCTTAGGATGGGCAATAAAGTTTTCCAACCAACCATCCTAGCTTGTGCCTTGCGCTCTTTAGGATTGATTTTTCGACCTATCATGAATTTGGTCCACTCTCCGATAGCCAAGAAGGATGTAAATGATTTCTTCCTTGGGATAGTGAAAGAAACTATATCCTACCGAGAAAAGAACAAGGTGGTCAGGAACGACTTCTTGCAGTTACTGATCCAACTGAAGAACAAGGGAAAGGTTGATGAGGACCTTGTATCTATCAAGGATGACATTAATGTGACCTTCACAGAGGTTGCATCTTCATCAAATGAGAGCGAGGATGAACCCTTGGGTAAGATTATCATGGGAAAACTCACATCAGCTTTCATATATTATTTTGCTACACTTTAATATTAAACTGGACAAACACTTATAAGGTGATCAGATTTTTAATCTTAGTTGGGTGTATTCATGGTGGCTTTTCATAAAGGATTTACACTCTCCATAAATGAAAATGCTTATACATTTTATATATCATTTTACCCTCCCTATACAATTAGTGTAATTAAAGTATACATTTAACCCGAACAACTAACAATACTTGCTATAAATAACTGTTTTGAAAAAGCTCAAGTGACGTATATGTCGTGATCTACCTCCCGTGGGTTTGATTTGTCAGAATAACTTGCGAGAAGGGGTCAGGTTGCAGGAACGCTAATTGTGTGGGTTCGAAATAAATATAGGATTACGAATGTTGATTTGATAATAGTTTCTAAATTATAATACAAAATTTGATGTTAGATAAAGAAATTAAGTGAATGGACGCCTGCGCTCACGTAAAAACTGGCTTAACTCGTATACCCTTAAACCGTTGGAATTGACTGACATTGCACGAGACCCCTACAGAACGCGAGCTCGGGACGCTGGGCTTGATGGATGCCCTCTAAGTACAAATGCTAGTAATTATCTGGAGATATAGTCTGTTATGTCACGGCGTCGGACAGCGTAACTGCCTAAGATATCGATGTAATTATCCTAATGCCGAAAAATGAAGGTCTCTTATATCCCCCCATTGCGTCTTTCCTGGCCAATCATATTACACATTGTTATGAATTGTCAGCTTTCTCTTTTAACAGTTCTAGATCATTATTTGATATATTCTAAGCCACAATTTTTAGCCCCTGCGTCCAGCTAAGTTACATAACTCAAAATAAACATTCAACATTGCTCGGCTCGGGGGTTATGACATATATTTATTTATTGCTATATAATAGGTAGAGGTGAAAAGTATTTATCGTAAAACTTTGTTAAAATATATTATATTACTCAAACATTTAAATACAGGTAAGATAAGATTATAATAATAGAATACAGAATTACATAAAATCCTTCATATTGGCAATCATAATATATTTTAAGAAAACCTTTTAGTATTTAACGAAAAACCCTTAGGCTTAGGGGAGAAGTTAATGAGAGAAACGAAAGAAGGGAGGAGGTTTAGGGATCGTAAGCTCCAATTATTCCCACAACCTGGTTAAAATGTTAAAATATAATTTATCTAAATATTTCAGTTATCTACTCCAGGACAATTTATTCGAAGATTTTATCAAAGCTTCCGCGTCGTCCAGAATGTAAGCTTTAATTGTTCATTTTATTAACACCATTTTTTACTGCCCATGTCGGTTATATGTCTATGTACTAATTACTCTAATGTGCTAGAGATGAGTATGTTAAATTTGGATTAAATGTACTAGCATTTGAGTGAAGGATGGGATGAAAATTGTTCAGTAAAAACCACCCTCAGTATAGATCCAACCTAAATATCCCTGTCATCGGCTATATAGTAAATTGCAATAGTGATGCCTTAGATCATGGGGCCACTGAATCAGGTTAAGAAAAAGCATTTCTTAGCAAGGTAATAAAAACTGATTATATTGTATAACTATTATTGCTATTAAATTTATCATGTATACTAATAAAACCATACAAGCACTTAAATATAGGGCTTAAGTGTAATAAACAAAAACACTATGAATACACATTATAATTTAAGCCCGCCTCCCTCAGCAACCGATTAAATTCCTGAGTACACTTTTGATGAAACTTGAAATATTAAAGAGTTTTCGATTGATCCTAAAATATTGACAAATGTCGAGGCAATTGTTAAGAATTCTGGAAGAAGAAAAAATTCAAAATCATAAATTTGAATATTTATTTAATGTAAAACTGATTATTTTAATAAAGTAATTAAATTAGAATTCTATAATTGATAAAGATATGTTATACCTACAGTGTCAAATTTTGCAGTGTTACATGTTTAGGCAGATATGGTTTAAATTGTACCGTTTTTAAGTTCTCCTCCACTTCATCCTTGTTTGACCAATCCTAGATATATTCTTCTCTGCACACCTAATATAAGAATAATATGTTTGTTTTATTGACTATTAATTACATATTAGAGGTTAAGTCTAAACTATCTCTGCCACCTTGCAAATACGCCCCACCAAGTAATTTATACAATACACACGTCACTATTATTATTTAATGCGTTCCAGAAATGACAGACACGCTCCTGGCAGCACAATGTTTTGTTTTCTTCCTGGCCGGGTTCGAAACGTCCGCCACCACCATCAGCTGCTGTCTGCACGAGTTGGCCGTCAATCCCGACATTCAGGAGAGACTCAGGAAGGAGATGGACAACGTCCTCATTAAACATGGCGGCCAGATCACGTACGAGGCTCTCCAGGAATTGAAGTACATGGACGCTGTTGTGGATGGTAGGTCCACTTGATTGGTAACTTTCAATTAAATACTTAGGAAGCAAGTTGATATATTGCTCTAGAACGTGAAATATATGGATGCTGTTGTAGATGGTAGGATCACTTGCCCATAAGGGATAACAACTTTTATTGGCTAAATCTATAATTCAATTTTCTTGTGGAATCATCTTTAGCTGCAAAAAAAAGATTTATATATACATATATACATTCTACAATTAGAGAATATCCAGGCACTGTGACTGGATAAATATTGAACGTGTGGCTCTATGATAACCTAGTGTGTAAGTCGTGTCCTCATACAATCTGTTTGTCAAGCATGTGCTCATTAAATAACCTAACGCACCAAGATAAGATTTACATTAATTTAATGCTAATATTTGGATATTTGTGCTAAACGAAACTATATGCACTGTGCATACGAGATGCATATTAATATATTTTTATTGTTTAATTCCACAGAAACACTTCGCAAGTATCCACCAGCGGGAAGCCTGACACGATTTTGTACAAAAGACTATCAAATACCTGGCACCAGAGTAAATATTGACAAGGACGTTAAGGTAGTTATCCCTGTGTACGCCATCCATCATGATCCTAAGTACTACCCTGATCCGGAAAAGTTCGACCCTGAACGGTTCTCAGCGGAGAACATCAAAAGTCAACCAAATTGTACTTATTTACCTTTCGGCGAAGGTCCAAGAAACTGTATAGGTGAGTTCTGTGAACCTATTATTTAAGTCTTAGAAGGGTCTTGAAATGTGATATAGTTTGCTTTGTGGTTTCTCCAAAGTTTTACTCATATAAAGTCTCTACCTCCTTCCCCCATCAATTTCCAATTTACCTTGATAGCGTACGACCAATACTGCAGGTTAATTCCATGTAAAATAGCTAACATTGTGTATTTTGTTTTATGTTGGTTGTGTTATCATTTTTAGGTCTGATGTTCGGCCTCATGCAAGTCAAAGTCGGTCTGACAGCTCTCCTGTCAAAGTACAAATTCTCCGTGTGTGAGAAGACGTCGATACCCGTAACTTTCAATCCTATCTCTTTCATCACGCTTTGGCCGCGAGACATACATCTCAAGATAAGTCATCGCGATATTTGACGATAAATTTAGAAATGAATTGAACCATATTTTTATTATATTACGGCTGGACCGATAATCCATTTTGTAGATATTTCTGATACTGACATTTTGTTGCCGATATCGCCGGTAACCAATGCCTATATATATATATATATATATAAATTAATTATTCTCACTTTAATGATCAATATATTAATTCTAAATTAGATTACCAAATAACTAAAAAACTATTTACAACAGTGGTAAATTGTTACTTCCACATTATGTTTGAACCTGCTCTAAGAACTGATCTCGGGGATCACTCAGAGAACATTCGGTCAATCGGATCTTGAAGCGCTCAGTAATCGGCATGCAGCCGACGTTACGTAGCATTAAAAAAAGGAAAACACATGATTACTGAACGCGGTTGTGCAGCTATCCTCAAGAGTAAGCAATAGCACAATAGTCATACGTTATCTTGGACGATTTCCTTGTTTTTGATGTGTGAATAAGTAATGAATTATCGGAATAAGATACTTACATCATTAAAATCCGATTACCCTTGGCCTATTCTGCCAATATTAGCCGATAAATCGGATTGTTATCGGCCTCGGCCCAGCCCTTATTTATATATATATATTAAATAAATTAAATATATATAAAATAAATCAATAAATAAATTAAATATTGGAATATACTAACAAAAAATATTAATGTGTGGGAGGGTCAAAAACTCTCTATATTCCCGAACTCGGGCTGTTCGACTGTATGTGGAGAGAAATGGACAATATGTTTGTCTATGCTATAGATAAAAGGTAGTCGCCCAATCAAACAATCCTACCTGTGAAGTGAGTTATTCCAGTCCACTCATCTCTCATTACCGCTGTACATACCTTGGCTAGAGTTAAGCAATAGAGCACAAAAAACTATAAAATACCGTCTAAAATGAACATCTTTTAACTATCTTAAAAAAAATAATTAGGCTTATTTATAATATGCTAGAATGTACAGTGATTTGCAAAACAAAAACCTGATTTATAAAATATAGGAAAAATAAAGAGAAAATATATAATTTACTTGAGACAATAATTTTTTTAGATCTATCTATGTTGTTTACTTCTCGAATGTTTCAACTTTAGGTTCCTACCTATCGTGTCAACTATACAAATTACAACATTACTATACAATATTACTTTCGTTTAAAATACAGGCTAATAGAAAATTAAAATGGCTATATTGTTATAGAATCAATTAAATTAAGGGAAATAAAATTATTACGAATTTAAAAAAAAAGATCCCCACGATGAATCTGATTCCGATGTTGACGAGATTAGATAATCCTGGTTCCGGTTCTCCCTCTATCCTTACAGGGCAGGAAATAGTTTGGATAGTTTCTGTTAGTGTTTTCATTAATGGGGGTTCTTGAAAATCGCCCAATAAAAGATAAAATTTAAAATTGGAAACCGAAATCCCCCACCCCGCTCTCCCGTCAGCATCACAGGACGGTGCCAGAAGGAATTTCTCCTCGTTACGTCGTAGCTGACGAACATACTCACGGTGTTAGTTTTTTTTAAATCAGTAGCTTCAATACCCGAGAGTCCTTTTACAACAAAATAAAAATACTCTGATCTGCTCGCGTTACCTCCGCTCACTCAACACCACCTAAAGAGAAGGCCTGCTCGCTAGTGTTTGTGAACAGCGTGACATCAGAGATTTAGGGCCACTTGTCTCAACAGGAATTATTCCTTTCTTTCCTCTCCCAAGGGGTCAGTTTAGCAGCTA
Source organism: Timema poppense (assembly GCA_902141375.1). NCBI lineage: Eukaryota > Metazoa > Arthropoda > Insecta > Phasmatodea > Timematidae > Timema > Timema poppense. The sequence goes on from CABFOV010001963.1 coordinate 42,424, forward strand.
AATTAACGGTGTATAGTTCATGATGAGTACGTAATATAATGATTTTATGGTTTATTCGTTAATTATTTTGGGTATATGGTTAATTGCGAACACATTACAATGGGTTTAAAGCTTGGAATAATTTGTTAAGATTTATTTTAATCAAATTCGAATGTGTTGATTGTTTTTTCTTGTGGTTTATCTACTACTTATCCTAACTTCTATCTTAATAAATTTGGAAGTTAGAATTTATAAAGTAAATAATTATTAATATAGTTAGATTATATATTTTTTACATTAAACTGATCTGATTTTAATCATTTTATGAACTCTTACATTTTAATCTACAGATCATACCTGTATCGGTGCTCACGTGGACTAAATATTAAACTCGTCTAGTCTGGTTAGCCAGAGGTGAGAAGGTCTAAGTTTGAATTCTACCAGATGTTTGAGAGAGTAGCTCCCTCGATAGTTACCCATTTTCCCTTAGTGTAAATGTGGATATATTTTATACTATTTAAAACTTTACTTTTTCCACTACCTCTCGAAACCCGTCACCGCTATAATCATATTTATCACGATAATATAGTATGGATGAGGAAGGTAGAATTTGGATTAAATGTACCCAAATGTGCGTCGAGAGAGAGAGAGAAAGAGTGGGAAACCATTTAGATAAAAACCACCCTTAGTACACCCAATTGGGACCTCCAATTCCAACCTCTCAGACATTGGAAAACCAGACTAAATAAGCTTGATAAAACCGCATGCCTAAAGGTACGGTTAAAAGTGATAATAAATGCAAATAGCTGTGGATGGGTAGTAATATTCAGTGTAAAATCAAATTCAAGATTATGTCTAAATACATATTTATAACCACAACAAAATAACAATTCATTTGAATTTTAAAACTATTAATTAGATTGCTAGAGTTTCTAAATAGCTTGCCTTAAATGTAATATACTATGGTAAAATATATGTTTATTTTCAAACCCTGCCTGTAATTAAACTCTTCATTCAAATCATCCAGAAATTATTTTAATGAGTCATAAGAATAAATACAAAGAAGGTTTTTATAAAGGTTTTATTTTTAAACAAAATAGTTAATAAGTTTTTCATAATCATTTTAAATATGGATGCGGAAATAATCAAACGTGAAGGAATGTTGCCTCGGAAAGATTTTAACAAATATTATTAGATTTGGAATCTTTGTTGTGTTTATAAAATTTACTATTAAAGAAATTAAAGTACACCAGAACTTATTAATTTATAGCTAGCAAAATTACATTTCTAGCAAACCCCTGTTTAACATTAGAATTTTCCAAATTAAATTTTAATATCAAGTTGAATATTTGATTATCAAAGCCGATGAATACATATTATAATAAAAATACAAGTTTGTCTTCCTTAAAATATGTTACACAACAATGTTCCCGTCAAGATCAATAAAATTATCTCTTATGTATATTGGGCGCCACTCCTAGGAACTAGTAAAAAATAATAATTAAAACACACACTTAACTCGGCTAACTAAGGCAATGGTATGATTACCCTTAACACTCGAGACCACTGGGTGTGCTCGGGAACATTTTCTGGATAATCTTAAGTACAACAATGGTGTGCTGTAATCTCTACAAGAGTTGAAGGAAAAAACACTTAAAATAAAATATGAACAATTGAAATAAAAATGTATCACGGAATGAAATGTACTAATTAAAAACTACAATTTGAAAAAAGTATTGAAACTATTGTGTGTGCTACTATTATTATTGTTTCCTTGTTACCACATCCAAATCCTACCTATGGAATTCCGAGTAAATACAATTATAATCTGACAAAAGAAAAAGAAAATATATTGTAATTGTATTACATATATTCTTAAACCAATTTAATCAATTAAAATAATAGTCTCCAAACATGGTTAAATTTAGGAGTTTATAATACCAACGTAAAAGGAAAAAAAAATAGTCTAAGCATATAAGATATTGGAGTTTTGAGTAAAAAACAAAAAGGATTGTTGAAAGAAAAATCAATGGCATTAATCTTTTGACATAAAATAAAATATTAATTAATGCTCTGGATTTAATAAAGTGTCTGAATATATTTAGTCTTTTCTGGAAGTATTACATTAATCCTGAATTCTTGATGATAAAAAAGAGAGAGAGAGAGAAATGTTTATTGATGAAGATTTGGCTGGATCTCACCAAGAAAATGTGTTGTGTTGAAACAGCGAAAATTTAGGAAATTTGTTTCCTCTTCTTAATTGCAAACAATCCACATTTTTAGGATATTAATAGGCTCTAGTTCTTCCCTATACACTCAGTTTTCTATTGTTATAATAATATCCCACTTTTAAACAAAATTTTCACTTTTAAAATAAATGTATTGAGGAACCAAACATATTTGGTTACATACTTTAAGAACGCCGAAGAAGAAGCATCTTCTTCAAAAAGTGTTACATGAATCAAATTTAAAAACGTTCTATTCTTTTCCGAGTCCAACTTATACATTAAATCAAACGATACAATTTTGGCTATCGACTAGGGATGAATATAAAATAAAATGCCAATTTAGTATAAAGATTGAAATATATGGAAATGAATATGAACAATGTTTCTTAAAAGAATTAAAATATTTGTTTCCATTTGTCAAAATTGAAATGTGTGCTAGTTTGGAGGTATTTACATCACGTATTTTTCTTTTCTTACTTCTTTTACAATAACGAGACCCGCCACACACTTGTTTGACAAAACTACGCATGCGTTGAAAAAGATCATGGCCGACGTTGAAAATAAATAAATACGAGTCAACTAACTTTTTAGAAGGATAAATATGTTTAATAAAAAGTTAAAGTGTTCTTCCATATCTCTAAATTCATTATTTTAATTATTAAAAACAATGTTTAACGTTATTCCTTCTGTTTTATTTTGAATGGATGTAAATATTATTATTTGGTCAAGCCGACAACACGCAACACAGTGTGTTAAGCTGCAGCCGAACTTTGAAGTGCATAATTTAAAACGAAAATAAATAGGAAACTATTTACAAAATTAGAAAAATATAGGGAAATACATGGTAGGGTGGTAAATAACGTTACAATATATGCCACAGATTATAAGCCGGTCACATTCTTTGGACTTTCACAAACACATGAGAAAGATATTGTTTAAAAATAATATATCATTATACAAAACTACGCCAGGACTAGGAATTCAACCTCAGACACTTAGAACTGTCAAATAAAACAAAGATTAATTTTTTCACCGGGTTTAATTTATCAAACATAGCTCAATATTATAAGAATTAATTTATAATTGTAAACTTTTGTATACATGTAGTCCTACATAAAATGTATGACCTTTGTAAATTTTATCAAATTAATATTAATAATGTATAATCTAATACTTGTTTGTAAGAGAAAAAGTAATAATTTTAACAAAATAGGTTCAATAATAGTAGTCTAACAAAAGTCTTTTAAAAATAAATTCATACAAAGTAGAGCTACCAATATTAATTAATATTAAAATAAATCAACGTAACATTATTTTTGTAATCAAACTGTGCACATTAAATTTTGTCATAATTTACTACCTAATTAATTTAATTTGAATAATTTTATGCTTTTACGATTCCCTCTATATTAATATACCTTCTTCGCGGAATCTTTTATATTTGATAATTACTTTAATTATAAAGCTTATCAAATTAATGTTTGTTCCTCAGGTAATCTCTTAGAAATATAATTAAAATACTTACTGCATAAGCTACACAAACAATGGTGTCGTGTAAAGTAAATATAATGTCAATATAGAAGTAGTTATTCTAATAATATTAATATTCAATTTATAATATTTTTATCCTTTTTGCTCTCAAATAATAGTCTATACTTTTTATCTTGGTGTTCTTTACCACCTTTTTTGCCTTTTAATTCCGTTTAAATTGCTTACCGTACTACTAACCATTTAGAAACAAACTGATTAAATTTATTTTTGACATTTTTGCCTTATTTCATTTTATAATTTTTACCATATCTTATCCCACCCAGGTAAGCCAGGTACTTCATGCAAGTCAAACTAATAAAAAAAAAGTAAAACAAAAACTTAATGATGAAACTGAAACCAATGGGTTCAGAAGTGATACATGAATATTAAGAGGATCTGGGTCATTTATAAATAAAACATAAGCTTTCCATCAAAAACTCTCCTACAATTCTGAACCGACTACAACCATTGAACTCTTAATTTTAACTAAAGATTTATATTCAGGAAAATGTTAGCAGACCTTATATATATATATATATAAAAGTCACAAACTTATTGGACGCATTTCATAATGTTGACAGTTAGTTGTAAATATGCACGTCGGGACAAAAAGATTATATATCTAGGCTGTCAGAAGATTGTCGGCAAAACTCCTTCGATATATTTTAACCGATTTGAATCTTTAAGGTCTTAATCTTTTTGTCCCGACGTGCATATTTACAACTAATTGTCAACATTATGAAATGCGTCCAATAAGTTTGTAACTTATATATTTCATATCTATAATAATTTCATATATATGAAATTAGTATGAAAATAAAATACATGTCAATCTAAACATCATCTTGATACTATACTACTATAAAGCCAAATGACTGAATCACTCACGGACATTAATATATATCCATTTCCAGATGAACTAGAAATTTGAAATTTGGCGAACCTATAAATTATAGCCTGTCAAAGAAGGTAAAATTCCAAAAAGTTAAAAATTTCAACTTTTAACACACCGAAAAAAATTCTAAATATCGGAGTAACTTTAAGTCGGTGTGGACCTTTCTTTGGAAATCTCTTGTGGTTAAACGGTAAGACCTATCGAAAAATGGCTCTGGAATTAAATTAGTTTACATCCCCTTGCAAATAAAACCCGCTGTGGGCTTGGAGGTGGAGCCTCCAACGGAAAAGCGAGTTATATATACTTAAAATTAAATTTATTGTTTTTATGTGCATCACATGTAACTACTCGTAAGATATATAGGTATTCGCATATTTACGATGGTGAAAAATATACATAGCTTAGGAGAAATGTACTCGCACTTTGTGTGGGTAGACAACGCATTTTTAATTAACCTTAATGCACCCGAAAGGGATTCGAGCCCCAACTTCCTCGTAACCAGAAGACCAAACCATACATATCTGATTCCTTATCCTACGTTCCCACTGTTATGGATTCCAAAATAAAATATTTTAAATATTTCATTTCTTTTTAAATCTGAGGTTCTGTCGCATGCAGGTAAAAGCGGTCCTATCAACACTCCCGACCAAATATAAGTTCTTCATTTGTGAGAAGACGTCAATCACTCTGATGTGTCATCCTTTATCATCAACAACCACGTTGATCTCGGATCTTGGGGTAAAGTGTACGACTCAGGAGCCCATGCTTGTGGGCTCAAACCCAACCAGGGTTGACGGAGTTTCTTGAGTATAAAAATCTGTAGCACAACTTTCTTCGTAGTGGAAGTAAAGCCATCGGTCCAATGTCGATTGTGCCATGTAAAATAACCCTGGACGGTGTGTTGAAATAACTTTCCTGGCAAACTTAGTAGGTAGGCCTTCTGTCACCCACGCTCATAAACATTCTTGTGTACTGATATAATTAGTCATTTCAGAAAGTGGACGTTAAATGACTCAAAATAAAAATAAACAATCACCTTCTGACCAAACATATCAAGATAAGACCCAGCGAGAATAGATGATGTAATATTAGGAAAATAATAGATTCTCCTGTTTAAGGTGTGATATATGGGAACGCAAGCTAGTATCTATATTTTTACCATTTTTATAACAAAAATAATTTTTTAGTCAAATTAATGCGATATTGATTTAGAATATATATTGATTTTGATTTTCTATCCAAAGAAATTTCAGCCCTGGCCCCTGGGTAATATGGGAGCAGGCAAAGTGATAGACAACAAATTTGGTCGACACGAGAGGACAAAGTGGTAGACAGCCAACTGCTAGACCCGAAGAAACGACACGGACCAAGTGATCGACACGAGCTGGACCATGTGATAGACAACCAACCGGTAGACAATATGAAAACAATTATTTGGAAGGCTGGGTGGGTCAAGTGGCCGACACGACTTGGACCAACTGCTAGACAAGCTCAAGTATAGGAGTACAAAGTGATAGACAACCAAGTGGTCGACAC
>CABFOV010001963.1:52638-69812 GCA_902141375.1 Timema poppense
CCCCCCCCCCCTAACCCAACGATGGTATTATTCAGCCCGCCAGGACGCCATATCTTGTCTACTTGTGTTATGTTATATGTTTCAATGTCGTGTATGTTTTTGAGAGCCCCTCGGGGCTGGTGTTAACTATTTTTTGTTGATTTATGTTTCTCGTGTCATTATTCATGTTTATTATTGTTAGATGTTTTGAAATAAAATAATCACATACAAACAAACAAACAAATAACAAAGCTATTATAATTATTAGCTACGGTATTAGCCACAGTTAAATATTATATTCTTTATATTGAACAATGACAGCTGAACACGAGAATCGAACCCGAGACCTTGGCTTTATTATGTCAATGTTCTAATCACTGAGCTATCCAGGAATCGTCCCGTGCCCATAGTCATTCTTCATTCATATTTTAAGGCAGAGTCTATGAATGACGTGTAGAAATCGTCGGCTACAAATGTGTGATCAATTTAACCGATGATTTCCGCACGTCCATAACAGATTCTGCCTTAAAATATGAGTGAAGAATAACCCTTATCACGGGAAGAGTCATGAATAGCTCAGTGGTAGAGCATTAGCGTACTAATCTAAAGGTTTTGTTTTCGATTCCTGTGTGTAGGTGTTATTTTTCAATTTAAAGAATAAAAGAACATTCGTTTCATCGTAAATTTCAAGGAAAAATATTAATGTCAAGAAATACTTTGTCCAAACTGAAACATATATTAAATTAAATTAGTGTTTTTTTCAACTTTCATTTTTGATTATAAGATTTAGGATATCGGTTACTAATAACTTCAAACTGATACTTTAACACAGAATTTCCTAGTAATAAATAACATTAAAGGCAAAACAACCCTCGGAACAAATAATAGGTAATATCAAGAAACATACCCGCTTCGGTGGCCGCATGGTCAAAGACGCTACACTTTCAATAGACTAGACTAGACTGCCAATGATGGGGAGACGCAAATGTGGGTATACTTTCTCTAAATTCAACCTTCATCATCCCAATTGGGTTAGCATAATTAGAAAATAAGCGTATAAAATCCGAGCGGGTAGTAATACGTGGTGATAAAAATATATATATTTATATCTTTGAAAGATGTAAATGAAAAAGTAAAATGTAGGCAATTTCTTCCCTTTTCATGGTAATCTACATACATTACATATTAAATAGGGACTTTAATTATAATCCCCCGTTTGTACGTATAACTTTTGGAAAAAAAAAATTCTCAATAAAATAAAACTCAAGTATGATATTCCTGGTGCAGTGTTATTCAATTAGAAATATTATTTTTTATGACTAAAACAATAAATACTTTCGCAAGTACGCTGTTAAAAAGCATTACCTATGGGCGTATCACCTGTTTTGTAGGGCAACAGAACATCGTCCCCAAAGACTATTGTCCTGCCAAAAAAAATTGTTTATATGATAACACTGGATTATATAAGGTTTGAAGCATGAGGCATGAGTCAAGGCTATTGCCTTACATTTGATTAGAAGATCTCGTATGACTAAGTCTACAAAGGCTCAAGAGATTGATGTACAATGATATCTTATCTACAATGACAGTGCACAATATTTGATTGAAGTGTAGATATATATACATACATACAAGAACAATTACAAAGTTCGTTATATTTTGGAGGTATTCGTCTTCACAGGTCGCAGCAACTTTACACTGCGGAGGGTTGTACAAGGTATTGCTTTTTATAGTTGTTTTTATGTTAGTAAATGCACCTGATCACAGAAAGATATCATAGGTGTTCAAATTCATAGCTTTCATTTGAATATATATTAGTAGTAATTATGGTGACCTGGCGGTCTAGGGGTAAGGTGTCAGACTTCTATGCTGGCGGCCAGGGTTCAATCCTCGGTCCCGACATAGATTTATTTGACTACCAAACCCTTCCTTCACCTCTGACAAGACTTCTTGTGAATGTGGGGAATGCCAGGCCTACACCGTGGTTCGGATTCCACGTTAAACTGTAGGTCCTCCATTTCATCTCACAAAAATCACCCTACCATTACACATTAGCGTAAGTGCGTATAACCCGAACGGGTAGTAAGACGTGGTGCTAATAATAATAATTAGTAGTAATTATATTTATCATTCGTTCAGGAATATCCTGCTAAGGATCGTTACTTATAGTATTAAAATCTATTTAAGAGTAAAATAATATTTTTATAAATCATATCTTATCAGATAAGCTGATGTTCTTACTACCCGTTTAGGATCTCCACGTAGTATTACTCATGTGGTAAGAATGGGAGACTGTAGAATTCAGAGAGAATGAATCTGCGTTTGTATGGAGACAGTGGGAGAAAGCAATTCCCTTCTTAACACATCCAACCAGGATTAGAGCCTTGACGTCTCCATCACCAGCAAATCAGACAATACGATACTAATGCCTGTTGCTCCGTGCCAACCATTACATGTTGTTAATAAAACTCAATCGTTGAAATATCTATTGTTTCTAGCATAATCTAATATAGACTATAACCCTTCACGTAACAGTTTAAATACAGAACAACCAAACGGTCAAAGGCGTTAATCTCATATTGTCAGGTTTGATAGTGTCAACTTTCAAATCTGCCGGGTAGAATTAGTTTCTTTCCACATTAATGTATCCTCACTCTTCCCCCTCACGCAAATGCTGGCATACAAAGACAAAATTTTATGTAGAGCAGTCACATCGGCACCCAAAAATTCTTGTATGCCAGATACGATGCTACTACAGTAGAAGGTGAAATGACAGTTCCAACCCACTTTCTCCCATAAGGTTAACATTGATCCTCCACACACAGAATGTGGAGGATCACTTTCTCCCATAAGAATAACATTCTGTGTTTCGAGGATCAATGTTAACCTTATGGGAGTAAGTGAGCTGGAAATGTCATTTCACCTTCTACTAACTACTGCACTGCTGAACACATTTTCCTCGCTACAGTAACACTCAGACAACGAATGGTCACAATTTTAGTACCAGCCCCGACAAACCAATAGTACTTCATGCCCAAAAACATAATTTAGATTTTTATTCACGCTATAGAGTTAGATTTATACGAACGCTCTCAAATAGTTGCAATGCTTCCCATCTTCGTAGGTGGGAACTTGCTTAACAATATGTAACGAATCCAGACACCCACTCCACCCCTCCCTTTTCTGGCCTAAACCTTAGATAACCTTTTCTCCTTTCTTTTCAAGCATATCTACTCACGCCAATCAGTAATTTCTATATAAACAATAATAACCAATAATAACTATATATTTAAATATAAAACAAAAACAGCATTCTATCCATCCAAAGAAAACAGATACACAAGTTTGAACAGGCAACTGCCGAAGCCAAGCCTAAACTTTTTTTTTTAAATCAATAAACAGGCAACCACAGAATCTAAATGATCATGATCAACCTATAACTTTGCTGCCATAGTCCAGTCTGAGTTTTTCTGAATAAGGGGATTGATGTTCCCCGATTTATTTGTATGTGTTTTAATTTTGAATTTTAAGGCCTAAAGCTTTCTGTAATGTAAAACCTGCCCTTCCATCTTCCTTTCAATGTTAAATTTGACCCCTAAAATTATTAGAGTAATTAGTACATCAGCGTATAAACGCGGTACTAAGAAAAGTGTATTATTTCTTTAAGTTATTTACAAATCATTGGGCCAAATGAATCAAATAAAACCCGGAATCCACATTTTAAGACTGGTTTTGCACTCTATAACATAAACAGCGGTAGTTTCTTGTACAAAGACAGCAAGTTCACCAAACATGTTTAAATAATCGACTAGATAGTAAGGTCTACTGTGAACATTTATTTTTCTATTTCACTATAAAAATATCCTTTTTTTTTCAGTATCAAAATGGAGACAGAACTACCATGGAACATAATTCTCGCATCAACGGCTGTCTTGGCTTTCATCTACTGGTACTTCACTTCGACCTTTTCATACTGGGAGATGAGGGGAGTACCCTTCGTCAAGCCCCTACCCGCCTTTGGGAACATCGCTGACTATATATTATGGCGGAACACTTACCAAGAATCGTGTGTGAAAATATACAAGAAACTGGAAGGCCAAGCCTTTGGTGGATTCTACGACGCCCATAAACCAATATTACTTCTACGTGATCCAGAGATAATCAAGCATGTAATGGTGAAAGATTTCGCTAATTTCCTCGATAGAAACCAACCCATCCCTGAGAAGCTATTCCCTTTAGGTATCCATCTGTTTTCTCTGACAGGTAGCCGCTGGAGGAAGTTAAGAGTGATGCTCACGCCTACATTTACTTCCGGTAAGATGAAGATGATGCTTCCGACCATCGTGGAATGTACCAGAAAACTAATTTCTAGCCTGGAAAAATCCGCTGACAAAGATAATCTTCTTGAAATGAGAAGTGTAATCACAAACTTCACTACGGATGTCATTGGTTCCTGTGCGTTCGGCTTAGAGATCAATTCCATGAAGGACCCCGATTCAGAGTTCCGCAGGATGGGAAATAAAGTATTCAAACCCGATTATATGTCAAGTATTACGCGCTCTATTTCATTCTTTTTTCGACCTATCCTTTGGATTTTAAGACCTGCCGCACTGTCGCAAGAAGTGAATACTTTTTTCATTGGCCTTTTTAAAGACTCTATGTCCTATCGAGAGAAGAACAAAGTGGTCAGGAATGACTTCTTGCAGTTACTGATTCAGCTGAAGAACAAGGGGAAGGTCGATGAAGACCGTGTGTCAAGTAAGGAGGACAGTCACCTGACCATTACAGAAAATGTTTCTGCAGCAGATGCCGAAAAGGATGAACCTTTAGGTATGAATGGTTATTTTATCACAGTTTTAAGTAAGTATTACCTCAAGGAAAAGTAATACCTTTAGAAAATGTTGGGGAATAGTGACATAGTTAAATTTTTCTTATTTTTCTTTATAACACAACATTATTAGGTGGATGGTATTATTTGGATTTTCTAATGAAACACCCATTAATGTTTGACTTGTATCACTTTTATTGAGCATATATTTGACCTCACTTCAGATATATTGGGGTGAAACCAATTTTTCAAGTGTTTTTCCTATCTTTACAAAATATAGAGAAACATGTGTTTGGTTTGACAATGATACTAAAAGTTAATAAACCTAAATCTATTTTCTTTCTTTGCATAAAATTATACATGTTGAACATGTGTGAAGTAAAGTTGAATAGGCTACAATATTATGCATACCATCCGTCTACCTCGTAAGGTATTAAACTTAACCGTGCATTATTCCACTTACACTATGGTATAACTAATAATTTATGGTCATAGTGTATTCCGTTAAGGCAAGGCTGCTAAGTTTCAGGGTAAATTGTGTGTTTATTTGATAATATTCTGAGCATAAATAACTCCAACTGTAATGGTAAGTGGTGTTTACATTTGATACTGTGCTGAGCAGAAATAACTACAACTGTAATGATAAGTGGTGTTTACATTTGATACTGTGCTGAGCAGAAATAACTCCAACTGTAAGGGTAAGTGGTGTTTACATTTTATATTGTGCTGAGCATAAATAACTCCAACTGTAAGGGTAAGTGGTGTTTACATTTGATATTGTGCTAAGCAGAAATAGCTCAAACGGTCGCTAAAGGTTTTGACGTATACATCAAAGAGTCACATTTTAAACATAATAATTATATAAAAATACATTTAACGTTTAACTATTATAAGGACTTTAGAGCTGAACAATCTCACCACCTCTCTTAATAATAACTCAAATAAAACTAAGTTTGTCCTATCAAAGTTTTTTATAACTAATCTGAGGCGTACAGTTAGTGCACCATATGAAAGTAAACCTTAAGTTCGTGGTGATTATAATGAACTAACAAATCTTGAATAATTGATTTTGTTTAGGACTACGTCCTACTACCTTTTTATGGTACACACTTTTTATTTAATTAATAACTAACTCAAAGTAGCTAATAAATACCTTTTAATTAAACTAATGGAAGAACTTGCTAAATTTAAAATTATTTTGAATGATTTTGTGTTGTTACTCAGTAATACAGTAGTTAAAAATATTATATTTATAATTATATATTTTATTAAATAATATGTTTCAGTTAGTTATGCTAGATTACATTTTTATGCAACACACAATAGATTTATGAACATAGCAGTTTGTATACATACAACATTATTATTATTATTATTATTATTATTATTATTATTAAGCACCGCGTCTTACTACCCTTTCGGGTTATACGCACTTACGCTAATGTGTAATGTTAGGGCGATTGTGAAATGAAATGGAGGACCTACAGTTTAACGTGGAATCTGAACCACGGTGGAGGCCTGTCATTCCCCACATTCACAAGATGTATTATCAGAGGTGAAGGAAAGGTTTGGTAATCAGATAAATCTATGCCGGGACAGAAAATTGAACCCCGGCCGCCAGCACAGAAGTCCGACACCTTACACCTAGACCGCCAGGTCACCTGTACATACAACACAAGCACAATCATATGACTGTATTTTTGCGTAGATAATTGTCTCACACTCAAAATAAGATTATATCAATATCTACACATATTAAAAAAACTAATTTAAACTTGAATCACTTTAATAATAACTATATATAACGTACAGTACCTTAATGAACACACACACACACACACATATTTAAAAAAACTAATTTAAACTTGAATCACTTTAATAAGAACTATATATAACGTACAGTACCTTAATTAAAACACACACACATATTTAAAAATACTAATTTAAACTTGAATCACTTTAATAAGAACTATATATAACGTACAGTACCTTAATGAACACACGCACACATATTTTAGGCATAATTTATTTTAATTTCCTTTTTTAAATTTTGTATCATATTCGTAACATCTTGATTGAAGGCGATGAAAAACAAAATTTTAAATACACCTAATTAGTATTTGAACCTTAGCCTACTTTGTGAATAAAGCCACTCTAAAAAATTGTACTTATAAACCACACATAAGTTGAAACGTAACTAGGATTTTTGAATAAGTACACCATGCTATGTTCTAAATTATGGTAAAAACTATATGAAAACACAAAACTAAATTACTCTAATAAAAATTGTTTTCTTTTCCTTTTATGTGTTCGATTTAAAAGATAAGGATGTGAAATTTTAATGTGATAACGTATTTTTATCTCTACTGCGCATTTGTTTGTACTTAAACGTTAAAAGGAAATTAGAAAAGTTTGTAATTTGTAAAAAAACCTATTTCTAACATATTTACCTAACTACCAGAGGTAGGGAGGTAGGCAGTTAACGGATAAATGCAGTGTAAATACTGTCCCACTGGCAGGCGAGATTATTTGTGAAAATATTTAATTAATAAAATTAACTAAATACTTTAAAGTTAAATTTGATGTGTCTTAGTAGAACCAAACTAGTGTTGAGTAGAACAAGGTAAAACAAATTAAGATATTTTTATGTCGTTAGGTAGTGCATTACTTCCCAAAATTTTATAAAGGTATTCAAATAACTACATTATTATTTAATGCGTTCCAGAAATGACAGACACGCTCCTGGCAGCACAGTGTTTTGTTTTCTTCTTGGCCGGGTTCGAAACGTCCTCCACCACTATCAGCTGCTGTCTGCACGAATTGGCCGTCAATCCCGACATTCAGGAGAAACTCAGGAAGGAGATGGACACAGTCCTCATTAAACATGGCGGCCAGATCACGTACGAGGCTCTCCAGGACTTGAAGTACATGGACGCTGTTGTGGATGGTAGGTCCACCTGCTTGGATAACTTATAACCGAATACTCAAAAATCAGGTTGCTATAGTACTACATTTTAAAATACCGGTAGGTATTTGACTATCAACCCTTCTATCATATTTTTCAGAAACACTTCGGAAGTATCCCCCAGTGGGCAACCTGAGTCGCGTGTGCACCAAGGCCTACAAAATACCTGACACGCATGTGTACCTTGACAAGGGTACCAGGCTTATAATACCCGTGTATGCAATTCATCACGACCCCAAGTACTATCCGGACCCTGAAAAGTTCGACCCAAGTCGGTTCACAGATAACAACATCAAGAGCAGACCACATTTCTCTTATCTACCTTTCGGAGAAGGTCCTAGGGTCTGTATAGGTAAGTTGTATTTTTTTTAATTACCTGCATAGTTTTTTTAGCATCGCGTTTCACTACCTTGTTCTACCCATACGCTAGAAACATTATTATCTACATCAATGGTCATATGGTCTAAGACGTCGGTCTTGCAGTAGACTGGATTAACTGTGATGGGACAGGTAATGGCCGAATCTTTGCTGTGTCAGCCAGGAGGGATTTTACACGTATGGTTTTCCACTGGGATTTTCCCAGCTCCTCTTCTCGCTAATGCGGGTGCATGTACTTTAAACTGCCCTCCAAAATTCACACCTAATAATAAGACATTAATGGCCTTGATTCCCAGTTTGGTGGTTGCATGGTCCAAGGCGCCATTCTCGAAATAAACTGGACTAGTGATGGCGGGAAGATAGGGGTTAAAAATCACTGTAAGATACCCCAAGGGTAGGTTTTCCCTAGATAATTTCACTCTCTCCCTCCACGAATATGGAGGTACATTTCTTCTCCCTAGCCCATTAGTGTAGGTATACAAATAACTCGAACGGGTAGTATGACGTGTTACATAAATAATTATACTGTGCACACACAAAATTTCTCCCGTTTTTATCTTAACCCATTTATTCCCAGAACTATTTTTTTTAGTGAATGTCTTAATGTTAATTTGTATGGCTATAATAGTATATAATAACAATAATATAACTTCAAATAGTTCTTATAGCGCCATTTTGAAATAATGACATGCCCCATTAATGTGGCGGTGGGATGGAGAAGGTAGAGGTGATAAATGAATTTTAAAGGTGTATAAAATAGTTGTAAAAAATTAATTTTATTAAACTTAGTGATTAAAACACTACTAGGAAATGATCATTTACTATTACAATTTAATTTTGGTCATATTAAGTAGGAAAATTACAGTATTATGTTTCATTAGCAGTCTTTCAGCGAGAATGAAACATCTCCGAACAATGTACATGACATCCAACATTGCATTTCTTGCATTTCATTGTTGTATTTTTATGACAATCCCCACATAAAATTTGCGTCATACTCTTAATAATCACATGATTGAGCCCATCAAGTGGTATGCCATCACAAACTCGTTTTTTCAAACGTTTTGGTGATGGTCCTGGAGCTACTCTTATGCTGTACTTAGAGAGATAGGTTTGTACAATGAATCGAGTGAAGCCTTGTAGATCTAGTTTATCTTACTTTCCTTTGGATGTCAAACGATACAACTGCCATGCGTTGTTCACAGAGGCATTGAGAGGAAACATGATCATCTGCCAATACCACTTCTTCATGCGTACATTTACTCGGTAAGTCGAGATGTTTTGGTCGAGTCTGTCTACTCCTCCTTTATAACAATTATAGTTGATAATACAGGCAGGCTGGTCAATTTGAATTCTTTTCTTTGTGGCTCCATCTCCTTGCTTTACCAATTGGTTTAGCTCCTCGAAGAGTAGAAGCAACCGTTACAATATTGTTGTCATGGTATCATATCAAAGTTATTCCACTATCTGTATCTGTCAGCTGGGAGTAAGAACCTCTTACTTTTTTTTCTTCAGAGTAGATGCTTCTTCCAAGGATGCTTTCTCAATTCTATTCGAACGAATAGTGCCAGTGCAGTAGTGGCCATTTACTCTTTAGTTCCTCTAGTAGACGAACAGAAATAAAGAAATTATCTATACATATATATATATATGTATGTATATATGCTGTATTGTCCATGTGGAAGTTTGTCAACTAAGTCAATAACAACAGATCCTCCAACTCCTAGCTAGGGATGTGTATTCCCTGTAGATGCACCTTGATAGGGCTCCCCTTGAACTAAATAGCCAAGGCGACTACAAAGACACCAACCACACTTTGCAGCCAAAACGAATTGGTTTACCATGGATGTGTTGTTTAGCACCATGACGACCGTAATATGGCACCATTGCTTCATCAATTGAATACATTTGCATCTTTAGGGAAAGCATGTAACCACCTATTATTTAATAACAACCAGAGCGGACGAACTTTACCAAATTTGTCATTCTCATATAGTATTAAATTATCACATACATGTAAATATTTCAAAATGTCTTCAAAAGTGTTTCTTGGCACTGCTTTTGAGACTGCTTCATTATGAGTATCGCTTGAAGTTTCCCACTAAATTCGATACCTTGGTACACTGCAATATCCACTCAACAAGAGGATTCCTAAAAACACTTTGATTTCATTGATAGTTACCTTGAATTTTATATTACCTTATAGTAACAACCAGAGCGGACGAACTTTACCAAATTTGTCATTCTCATCTAGTGTTAAATTATCACATACATGTAAATATTTCAAAATGTCTTTAAAAGTATTTCTTGACATTGCTTTTGAGACTGCTTCATTATGAGTATCACTTGAAGTTTCCCAATACATTCAATACCTTGGTATACTGCAATATCCACTCAACAAGAGGATTCCTAAAATCACTTTGATTTCACATTACCTTTCTGAAAAGCATAGTTGTTTGAACAATTAACTATGAGTTCTAGTACTTCATTGTTCATGGTATTTTAAAACTTTATTACATTTGCTCAAATAACAAACTGTGTAGTTGCAATAATACATTCAACCTATCACTTAGGTTATAAGCTTGTAGAAAGTATTATATTACAATTATTTTTTTTTAATTTGGCTCATATCTTGTATATTGCTTTCAGAAA
The DNA here is from genome assembly GCA_902141375.1 of Timema poppense. NCBI lineage: Eukaryota > Metazoa > Arthropoda > Insecta > Phasmatodea > Timematidae > Timema > Timema poppense. The sequence goes on from CABFOV010001963.1 coordinate 63,441, forward strand.
CCATATTATGTTAAAAGTTCAATAACTAGAGTTAGACCAGTTAGCTAAAAACTGTATTGCATTTGTTTGAATGAGATACTTAGAGTATAAGTCATACCTTCAAATAATAATTTAGGCTATAGGCTTATAGGAAGTACGGTAGCCATTAAACCCTGAATTTAGTAATAATCCCAATCTGTAAGGATTTATTTCTTACCAGAATACTATAATATAATATATATCTGCTACATCCGTATCATGGTAAGGACGGCTGGAATAAGAACACGGCTTACTTGAATTAATGTCACTGCTTGAGTCAACGGTTTGGTCGATAAGATTCTGGATAGACATTTAGGATGGGGCATGATGGGATCAGATAATTTATTATGTCATCACACATGGTAGCCAACCTAAATGGATATACATTATATTGCTCCCTTACAATTTCTTGACTATAGATATTTGAAAATACCTAAATATACATAAAATAAGAATACAATGCATGACCACGATATCCAAGAGTCACGAGGAAATAATTTACCTCTTATACACTTTTTATACAAAAATACAGAATATAATATTTGCTCATAGTTTTTAATAGTAAAAAAAAAATATGACATTATTTCACTATAACTATTTACAAATTTAATTTAACTACAGGTTTCTTACACCTAGTTGGATACCTAGGCTCCTTTACTTCTGGTGATATTTCAACCCTCTGAGGTGGGTGTGATTCTGGACTACTGCCCTTTTCATGTGATTCAACCCTGGGGACGAATGGAGAATGATTCTCCCCCCTGGATGCCTTAGGAGATGTCAAGTTTTCCCTATTAGGTTTGGGATCTAGGTCTTAGGGATATGGCTCTCTAACGCTAGGTTCTATCTCCTTTAACTCTAGTTTCAGGGGAAGACTGTAAAATAATTAATTGGTCAATATGGCGTTTCCATGATACTGCACCTAATCTGACTAAATAGGCTACTGGACTTAATTGTGATACAACAACCCCTTCGATCCATTTATTCTTTGCTCGATAGTCTGACTAGTACCCGTTGGTTTGGAACTAGTTCCCCGAATTTTACATCCCTTTGCCTATTTAACCTGTTTTCTCTGATTTTGCTCTACATTTTCATTCACATTAGAACATAGCAAATCTAGCATAGATTTAAGTTGTCTATTAAACATCAATTTTGATGGGGTTTCATTTGTTTTACTATGTACCGAGTTCTTATAATCACATAGAAATCTACTTAAAGTTACTTCCAGATTTCTTTTTTCATGAATAGCAATCATAAATTATTTTTTTTTTACAAATTTTACTGCATTTTCGACTAGGCCGTTACTTTGAGGATGGTATGAAGGTGTTATAGTATGTTTTAATACCATTTGCATTTTTAAAAAAACTTGAATTCATGTGATGTAAATGGTGGTCCAATGTCACTTACAATGTGTTCAGGTAAACCAAACCTCGCAAAGATCTGCCTTAAATGATCAATGGTTTGACCTGCTGCTGTTGACGTTAGCTCTAACACTTCCAACCATTTAGTATATGCATCCATGATAACAAGATACATCTCATATTTGAATGGCCCCATAAAATCTATATGTAATCTAGACCATGGTTTATTTGGATGATTACAAACATGTAACATACTCTTTGATGGATTTTGTCTTTCCCATAGACAGGGTGCACAATTTTTGACCATCTGTTTAATGTCCTGATCGATATTAGGCCACCAAATATAAGATCTGGCTAAAGTTTTCATTTTAACTATTCCAAGATGACTCGAATGTAATTCTTCTAACAAATGTTTACAAAATTTATCTGGTACAATTACTCTATACCCCCACATCAGTATTCGTTGCTCTAATGTTAGTTCATTTTTCCTATGAAAATGAGTTGTCAACAACTCCTTATCATAATCATAAGGCCAACCAAACTTCACATAACCTGTAAGTTTAATAAATTCTGGATCGTTTTGTACTTCTCTCTTTATATCCTCACATTTTATAGGTACGTATCCCACTAATTTCAAAACATTGTAAATAAGTACCAATACAACTATCATTCTCTAATTCATCATTGTCAGAGTTAACTAATGGCCACCTGGATAATCCATCAGCATTAACATGATTTTCTGATTTGACATAGCAAATAAAAAAATCATACCCTGATAAGAAAAGAGCATATCTTTGTAATCTACTAGCTGCAAAAGCTGGCAAACCTTTTTTCTCCCGAAATATGCTTAACAAAGGTCTATGATCTGTACATAGTATAAATTTACTCCCCTACAGGTATTGATTAAATTTCTTTACTCCAAAAACAAGGTTCAAAACTTCCTTGTCAATCTGAATATCCCTGCTCAGCTTTAGATAGTGTGCGGAAAGCACAAGCTATTGGACGTTCACTTCCATCGCTCTGCACTAGTGACAATACACTACCAAGACCATAGCCTGACGCATCACATGCTAATTTTAAAGGTAATTTGGGATTATAGTGAGCTTACACCTCTGCTGACATTAACTTTTCTTCTTTAATTATTGAAAAAGATTTCATGCATGCATGAGATCACTTTCCTCAAGGCTCAGGACATCACATTCTTTTCCTTCCACCTGAACATTTATTCTAAAAGGTTCCACTCTTTCGCGCTTCTCGCCAAGCTGATTTTTATATAACCCAAAAAAATTTGAAATTTCATCAATGTTTTCATCACTACTGTCATTTAACACACCCAACACTACAAAATGTTTATTACTGTATTACTTTTGTCTCTCTGTGAGATTTACTAGCAATCGTATGGGTAGCCCTATTAGAATTGTTTGGCTTACCAAACTGTTTCAATCGACACACCTTTTGCAAATGACCTTTCTTCTTACATACACGGCATTCAATTTTTAAATGGCCGTTTCTTTCACAGCAATAACACCTCACTTCTCTGGTAGCGCCTTTTCTCTCTTCCTTTTTCGACATTTGAAGATGGGATTGACGATCAGCTGTTCCACCGGTGTTTTGTGCAAAGGCCAGTGACGCTGCATCCTTCTCGGCTGCCTCCAAAGATGTTGAAATCAGCACTGCCTTCTCGTAGTCTAGTTGTCTCTCCGCTAGAAGTCATTGCTTAATAGAGCTACTTCTCAATCCACTTACAAGACGATCCCGTAAATAATCAGATAATGATTCTTTAAACTCCCAATGCTTTGACATTTGTATAATCCGATACACTTTCATGCTCATGCTGTGATCTTAAACTAAATTTATACCTTTCAGCAATAAACGATGGTGTAGGATATAAATGTTCTTGGATAATTTTAATTAGACCCATCTAGCTTTTTGTTGACGGCTTGTCAGGTGTACATAAATCTCGTAAAAGATTAAAACTTTTCACACCTACTACTGTCAGTAAATTACGGTACTTACTTTCTTCTCAATAATTATACTATTACATTCGACAAATAGTTCGAATCGCTCCACATATGACAACCAGGTTTATTCATTACTGTCGAAACTATTCATGTTTTTTATGAGCGCCATTTGTGTTTATATGGTTGATTTTTCATAGCCCTAAGTTATTAAAATCCCTAAATGTTCTCTGAGCTGCTTCAAGTTTGTTGTGCATACATTTTCCATTGAAGAACTTTTTTATTTACTTCTATAATAAAATCAATTCAATAAACTTTTAAAGCTGGACTTCCAAATAGCCAGGAATATGTTACACCATAGTTTGTTCCATCCTGACTACATCCGTATCACGGTAAGGACGGCTTAAATAAGAACACGACTTATATGAATTAAATTTACTGCTTAAGTTAACGGTTTGGTCGGAAACACCGGCTATCGATAAGATTCTGGATATACATTAAGGATGGGGCATGATGGGAAGCAGATAATTTATTACGTCACCACACATGGTAGCCAACCTACAAGGAAATACATTAAAATATCTACTTTAGTCTTATCGACTGAGTAATGGATATTCATAATTACTATAGAGCCACCTGGGACAAACAGTCTAAGTATTTTTTATATCGATTCTCATAGTTATGAGCGCTAGCACCGCAAGCACTCACGTTATTAAGTTATGGTTCTAACTGGTAGCAATAGAGTGGCTTTTAAAAAAATATTATTCTCTTATCCTGCGCCCAGCTTCTTAGCTGTTGATGTGATGGGTACTTAATACATAAACTTCTGGTTCTTTCGTATTTTAATAGAGATACATGCTCATTGAGATGTGAATTTCTCTTTGTATTTAAGATTAACCGTGAACTCTTATCACATTACATTACATTTTTATTTCGATTAGGTATTTATTATGGACTCGAAATTTATGATGAGCATCAATTAACGATTTGTATTATTTGAAGGCAGGTAATAAATAACTTAAATAAACTATTTATTGTTTATATTTTTCATTGTAAAAGAGAACCAGTTGCTAAAAATGTTTGGCTACCTCTGCTTATGCCTACTCTATAAGTACTATACTCTACCATTTGGAAGTGTACACTACACTTTACAGTTCTTCTCCAAAGAAAATGTGTCCACTTTCAGAGACATTGACAATATGATTGTATTTAAACTTCTTATTCTCATAGAAATCATCATAATCATCAACTGTTTCCAGCCTGTGGTTGGGTCAGTTTAGTCGAATGACTCCCTCCATCTTCCTCTAGTCTTCCACCATTATACCTCCTTTTATTTCTTCTATTCTTCTCCTCTCACTTGAACTGTTATCTCATAGAAATAGCAAAACCTATTATATATTAATTTTAAAATAAAAATAATGTATATTAATGTATATTAATATATATTAAATTTTATTCATATTAAAACCAAATAAAATTATAAAGATCAAAGTTACGCAAGTTTAATTTTTAAAATTATTCATTGTTTCGATATTTTGTTTGCTGACTAAAATTTACTCTGAGAATTATTGTTATATGGACCTTTCGTAAGGCATAACACCTAATAATAATATTAGAGTAAATTTTAGTCAGCAAACAAAATAAAAATATACTAAAAAAAAATTAAACTGCATAATATTGATATTTACAATTTTATTTAATATTATATCAATAATTGTAAAATATTTACTTTAAATATAATGAATGATAGCTTTTGGTATTTTTTTTTTTAAATAAGACCTTTTTCTTAATTTCTTAGCGGCAATAAACAAAATTTCAATTATTTTTTTTATGTAACGTGTTCAGAGTAAAGATTTGTCTACTTATATGTATAAAAAAAATTATTTTGAGCTGGACATCAATTTACTGTAATAAATGACGTAAGTAAAGTATGGTTTCTTTATGCAAATATCGGCCCAAAACTCTCAATTACTTGAGGCTCATTTGTTTCTACCATTGTTAGGATAAGGTTATGTTTAAGTGAAACTAGCGTTATTATAAAAGCTATTCTTTTTATTTATTTGTATTTATTTTCTTTAAATATATATTTTAAAATGTTATAAGCCTGTCTGTAAACGTCAATACATTTTTGTGTACTCACATAACAAAGAGTTTAGTTGAGTGCCTCATGGGAAACGACACGAGGTTCGTCTCTCAACGTGACCGACAGGCCGGTGCGGACGCACTAGATGAAGATCAATTGAAGTCGGAACAAAGTCAAGACGCCACGAACAGTGTCTTAGGGTCCTCTTCAAATGAGGTAGCCCTAACCCCATTATCGACGCAGGCTACTCCCAAGTCTTTCAATGGGATGGCGTACAGCCTTCGTAACATAATAGAGAACATGGGCAATCAAAGTAAAGGAAGAGGTAGCAATATAGGTAAGGCATTCGGCGAAGTAGTGAGCAACTGTTTGTCGTTTGTTGTTGTGGTTCGACCTGGACTTGCGCAGGGAGAGTTTTTGGGTTCCTTGTGAATGAGGAGTGGGCGGAGGGAGTAGAGGGGTAGAGGTGCCTTCTGGTGATGAAGAGGAGCTGCATACGTGGAGGGGAAAGAGGGCAATGCAATTTGGGGAAGGGATGTCTGCTGGTGAGTTTTGTAGCATGACTAATGGGGGTGCGAGGGTTTTGTTAGAGAAGGTAGAGAGGGAAGGTTTCTAAGCCCAGGGACAAGAGTTTGGAGTAATTTAGGAACCTGCTGTGGGTTCTTTGTGGGTCCGTCTTGAGGAGTTTGTAGTAGGAAGAATGAGTGTCATAGCTATAGTTTGTAAGGGGAGGATGGAGTGGGTGAATAAATTAGATGAGGGGTGAGAGGATGGTGTGTTGAGCTGTGGGTGACCTGATTCCGGGGACAGCAGAGGTCTTGGAAGAGGGTGTAGTTTTATTCATGGGGTTCTGGAAGGAGTTGGTCAGGAGATGTGAGGAAAAGGGGCGATCTGCCCGAATAGTTTGTGTGCACTGAGAGGGTGGGAAAATAGGGATAGAAAGTGAGAGGGGGGG
>CABFOV010001963.1:80699-98193 GCA_902141375.1 Timema poppense
CTTCAATAATGTAATGTTTGACAACAGGTTTATTAGGGAATTTTTGAATAATTGAATACAGCTGATGGCGTGAAGATAAAAAAAAAAAGAAGGAACAAGCGAGGAAAATAAAAACAAGTAAAACAATAAATAAATAGTTAAAATGGTTAACTCTGTATGACTTAGAGTCTTTAATGTGAAGTATTCCAACAGCTGGCGCTTAGTGCAATGCACACAACAATCAATATCCTCGTAGGTTGACAGGACCTTGCCAACAGCTCGCCTCCAAAGAGGAACCAGATTGGCCGACAAACCCTTGGCACTATCCCAAAATATATATATACATATATAAACAAAAACAAAAATTCACTGGTACAAATAAAGCTATGAACTATAATGAATTAACATGAACACTTATTGAAAGGTTAATTTTAAAGGGTCAAGAAACCACTTTAAGACATCGTACTGTAAACATTAAAATAATCTTCAAGTATTTTAAGTAGGAATACACAATGTGTTTTAATTGATTCTTTTTTAAGAACATTTTGACACAAAGGAACATCTATATTCACTATAAATATATATTTCCAAGGCCATACTAAAAATACACAAAATAGCATTGTTTGTTCAAAGAAATTAGAGACACTGGATAATTCACCGGAAGATAATAGAACATATTCTAAGTTTATGCACCATCATTTAATTCTTAGAAGCGAGAGGGGCACAGGTATGTCCTTTCATAAATGCGATACTAATCACATGTTTTATTCTATCCAAAAATTAAAAAAGGAACAAGAATTACTTTTTAAGAGCGTGCATCACATGCCAATCAACTCTGTGATACAATTGGCTATAAATAGTAAATTAACACTAACACTATTGAACTTGGATCACTTCAGAATCAACATTTAATGGAAATAAAGAGTCAATAGAAGTTCCTAAAACTGAACACTGTTAAAATGTTAAATGGTATTTGGATGAAAACTGCATAAAAAAAGGTCATGTTTGATCATTTTAAAATGGCTTCAAAGAGAAAAAATTGTGCACAAATCTTTATTCTGTCTTAATAGAGACATACTATAGTTATTAATGAGAAACTGTGTCACTTTGTCCCCTATCATTACAGCAGAACATTTTGAGTAATCATTCAAATATGAATGCACTGCACACATTACTGGCATATATATGTCTTTTATTTTTCCCTTTTACCTCCATGCCTTGTGCATGCACACACACTCAAACGCAGGTGCAAGCTGAGTTGGGCTTGCTATGATGAACGCTCTTAAGAAGAGAAAGTTACACATTTCCTACCCCCAAGAATTAGAGGTTGCACAGCTATTTCAACACTAAAGCCATTTCCATTAAATGTTCTGAAAAAAAAAAAGTACAATAATAATACAAACTTGGAATTAAGATTATTTTAGATGTTCCCCAAGCAGGTAGCTCACCAACATAACCTCACAAAGAAAATATGAACATAGCTTAGTTTTATTTTTGACATCTGTTATCAAATTTATTTACTAGTAATGAAGCTTGAATAAAGCTCATTAAAATAATCACATAAATTTCTGTGCCAAATGTTTGTATATTTAAATATATAACAATGTTGATTGTATTAATCTTTTCAAAACACCCCCTCCTAATTATTTCAATTAACTCGATATTCCCCTAAAACAAAAGCCAATAAGTGTAACTTTCCATGTTGTGAAACACTGCACAATAATAGTCTAGTACGGTATTACTTTGGTTAAAACTCTTGCCAGACCTTGGGATAGTGCCGAAGATTTAACCTTTGACCCTCAAAGTTGTTGTGCTTAGGTAAGGAACATTACGGATCTCACAAGGTATATAATTCTTTTGTATGAGAGGTAGAGTTTCATGAACACCTTCAATCTAATATTCATCATTTTTTATGGTGCAAAATTAGGCAAAACAATTTTAATATAATACACTATAGATCTAACCTTTTATGTAAGTTAAGAAAAATGAGGCTTCTTTACTAAGGGTAACAATTACTAGGTATTAACCAACTTACACTCCATTTAGGCTGAGAAGTAGCCAGCTTACCTTGAACTATTCCGCTATGGCATAGCTTATAAGATAGGTCCACATAGTGTAATCTGTCAAGGTAAGAATGAAATATAGCCCACCTTACCTTGACAAACTACACTATTGCCCTATCTTAAAAGCCACAGCACTGTGAAACAACTTAAAATAAGATTACTAGCTCTTAAGGGGAAAACAAAACAATACATGTGCGCATAAAAAAAAGAAAGTTGAACCAATTACAGGGAGATCTTTAAATCTAGTGTTAAGAAATGAGGTTGTAGGAGAAAGAGCAGGGATACAGAGACTTGAATGAGATAAAAGGAAGAGAGTTTTTTTGATATGCATAGCTGTTTCTAGCATGTGGACTGGGCGAGTTTTTTTTTATCCAAGCCATATATTTTCCAGGCTTGTTGTAGCATCATCATATGCCTTATAATCTAACTTATGACAGATACATCCAGTCCACAGCTGTAAATTTATCACTATGAAAGGGTAAACCGACATTTCATCAATGATGAATTTTTTCGACCATGCTGAAAATCAAATCCAGGATCCTTAGCTCAATACACACACATGCTACCGACCGGGCCATGGTGTTGGATGGAAGAGAGATTACTGAAAATAAGTCTGGAGAGCTAAAGAGAACAAGAACAAGGTCACAAAAGAGAGCAAGAAGTATGTGGAAAAGAGGAGATTGTTGAGAGAGCACAAGCAAAGTAAAGTGAAGCAGGAAGCATGCTGGAGGGAGGGAGGACTATGGAGACAGTACTATATTATGATGATGATTATATTGTTAAACATGATAAAGACTTCGTCCTTGTAACTCTGACTTTACAAAACCAATAACTTCCAAGATGTTTAAAGTAGCCACGAGATTATCAAGTGAGATTCGACTTGGTGAATTGCAACAGTTTTCAATTACAAAATCATTGGGATTACTTATAAACTATCTAGTGATGTACACTTTAGTGAGAGGGTGTTCATGTAACTATTCACAAACTAGAATATATCCATCCTTAAAAAAAAGATTCTCCATATAAAACTGAAAATGCTTAAGAATATAACTCAGGATGAAAATGGTTTGCAAGTGGTTTAAAAAAAAAATGCTTAGGCCCCAACCTAAATACCGCAACTTTGGTGGCACAACAGCAAAAAAACTTCCTACATATATATTTTACAAAGGACAACAAATACAGGAAGTGGTGCTCAAAAATGTATCACGAAGTAGCTAAAATAAAATTATAAACAGTGTTATTTTGTTTTACCAATATCTGATAGCAATATGTTACAAAAAAACAAACCAAGAAATGCACATTTTTTTTTAAAAACATCCCATCCACATTTGCCTCAAACTCGTCCAATATAACCAATAAAAAACCAAAGTTCACAACACTTCTGTGCTTTGTAAGCTGACAACACGGGAGGAGGCCTGAATCAGTTTAAGTCACTCGAGCACGTCACACACTTAGAGTTATGGTTCACAGCCAGAAACTAACAGTTACAACATTAGCTCAGTCGGTGAAATGTCTGTATTTAGATTAAGTTAATAGGTTCCAAGTTCGCTTCCCAGCAAAGCTAAGATTTATGACTGAAATTGAGCTTGTGTCCTAAAGATGTAAGAGTCACTCTTATAGGAGTGACAAGAATGGATAAGATGAGAAACTAAAGGGCGAAAGGAATGGTTATGGAGGAACAAAATATAAAAGTTCTTCTTATATTAATAATTTAGTTAAATCCCCAATGAAATAAATTGTATTGCCTAAGAATACAAATTAAATCGCAAACTGGTAATACACATAAAATCAATTGTTTCAATTGACATAAAAAAATAAATCTAAAAAGTAGTAAAAGATTAAAGTTTAAAATTAAATTTAGTTTCCAGCAGTAAACCAAAACTTTTTTTTTTTAGATCTAGACAGCACCAATTCAAAATTTTAAGTATCAAATATTTGAAACGCTCCAATTCACAGGCACATTAGGTTCATTGTTAAGAAACACTCAACAAATTCCCAAAAACCTAAAACCTAAATCTGTTACTCAAACAATCCTTCTAGGTCAGTGAGTTTGTTCCAGTTCACAAAGTGCACTAGTAGTGTTATATAAAAACTAGGTTAAATAAAGTTAACATGTATTTAAGAACAAGGCTTTTTTTTTTCGCCGATAAAAAAATACATTAGGCAATTAAAACTATTATCACTACAACAGAGATTAGAAATAAAATAATAAAATTATATATCTAAGTTGGACAAACCTAAAATCTAGTAACACAGATAACTAATGCTTCCAATCACAAAAATTATATATATTTTGAGCACGACACGTAGGATATTAAGATGGAAACTAAACTTGGCATAGGTAAAAATATCGAGGTTGATTAAGTTACATAAGCCACTCGATGAAAGTAGAAACTCGAAAGCTTGTTGAAAGATATACATTTTAAATAAATTCAAAATAAATAAGGTACAGGAAATAAATTTCCCACAAAAGCTTTGGATAGGAATGAATACGCGTGCAGAGGTGATCAATCACTTCCAGTGCACGGAATTACACGCTCATTCACATACCTACACTATATTTACATTAATTATTGTTGTTTTTTTCAGGCACCTAATCTGAGTGGGGTTACCAGTGTCGGGGACTATACTTATAAGGAACTCCAAATAACTCCTATCTAACCAGTTTTTGCACCAGTGGAAGACCAAATTTCTACCTCATCCGAATTCAAATCAAAGTTACTCTGCGAGGTTTTTTTGGTCAACATCTGTAATTTTTTTTTTTTACCTAGTATCAATTTAAAGAAAATAGGTATAGTCAAAACATCATAAACATTTATGAGTAAAATTTAAAAAGGTCTTAATATTCAATTTCCAAGTGAAAATAGTATAAACGGAAGAAAGACAAAAAGTTTGATAACATTTTGTAAATATTTTAAGAAATGTTTTGTGACAAGAATTTAATTCTTAATATAGACAAGAGCACACAAGCAGTAAAAAGTAAAAGCGGCTCAATTAATTAATCAGAATCAGTTTTGTATATTAATTACTGTAGTCTGGAGAAAGATATGTATACACCAAAAGAGTTATAACCACCAAGGTCTGAATATGAAGCAGAGCGTATTAATTGGAACTAATTAAAAACGTGAACGATTTTCTTGAAATATGTATTCTGAATGAATAGTAATCAAATATTTCCGTGATGAGAAATGCTACAGTAACAATTTTATAAATATAAGATATATTACATATATTTAATTTCAATGGAAAATAATGTTTATTTAAGATTTTTTCAGTGACTGGCTATTAGCAGCTTGAATAGAAAACCAAAGGGTTTTGGATGAAGGTTGAATTTTAAGAAAACTCTATGAGCAATCGCCAGGAGAGAAGAGAATATACTACGCTGCGAAAATTAAAATCACCGGCCTCCTGGATCATAGTCAAGAACCCCAAACTGAACAGCTAACTCTTTACTTTAGAAATGATCTACTGTTAATTAATAAGAAAAATTGTTTATACAACAAAGAAATAATAATACATGATTAAAAAAAAAATCTTACAACACTATAATACTTTTCAATATCTAGTTTTTTTTTTATAACAAAAGAACAACAACCAATCAACTTATACACACCCTTTCTACTGGTCTCTAGATCCTTTGAACTAATTCACAACTAACATATTAATAAAGAATAAAATATAATTCATAAACTTTCAACTAAGCCGACAAAATCAATTTTTTTTAAAATATGTATGAACTGTAATCACTAAAAAATCCCCACTAAGAAAATGTTATTCTAAACAAAAACGAAAAATAATTAGATCTTTTCGATTTAGAAGAGAGAAAAAAAAAGAAGAAAAGAGGTTTGTTTTAATCAAGTAAACGTTTTAAGAAGAGTTAGACAAAGACCCAACACAATCATTTATTCGCCAGGACATTGAACCTAACGCACTGAGCAAACATAAGGTTCACCAGTCCAAAGTCTACTGGTTAATAAAGCCACACGCAGCTAGCTCTCACACGACAAGACTAAAAAAAAACATGCCTGGATCCACCAGAGGGCCACCAGCAAACACTACAGGAACCCGAAAATGTTACAAATGACAAAAGTGCAACACAAATCAAACAAAAAAGAATCATCAACGAGAGTAATACAAAAGACAAACAATATTTCTTAAACATCGCAAACAGGGCTGTGGACTTGGTACATCAAGCCTTCGACTTCGAGTGCTCTAATTTTCTAATATCCGCCTCAAACTCCTTCATAAATGGCTAAAGTATATTAATTAGCTTCTTTGACATCATGAATTTATATTTAAATAAATTTTTCAATTCAAATTACAAATTTTGTTAGAAGACTATAAGGTTTTATTTTGAAGCCAGAGTCAGTATATTTTTACTGATTGCAATTCCACCCAAAATTCCTTCCAAATCATACCCCACAGCCCTGATTACAAATCCCAATTTAATCGATTTTTCACATAAACAATAGGGGTGAAAGGGTTAGAGGGGGGAGAGATTAATAATTTTATAAGGCACCCTGTCAAAGCAATTAAATCAAACCTGTGACCAAAATGCAAAACCAATTTGCAACTTATAATAAAAACAAAACATTCAAAAGGTCCTTTTCGACCCCTTTCAGATAATGTGTATATGTTAACGGCAGGCAGTTTTCAGAGTTCGTCTAGGTCATGGGAGAAGCCCTCGGTACAACAAACAATGCCTAGATTAACTACATATACAATATGTAATAGGGAGGGATTTACATCTTTTCACTAGAAGTTAGTTTAGCTTTGTAATCTGTATATTTATAATACATAACATTTCTTATATATAACAGTGAGGCAATAAGTAAGCATTTCCATGTGTTTTTTGAACATTAATTAATAAAGGATATAGTTATTGTTTCTTTAAATAAATAACTAAGTATTCATCAATCCAGTCGTAGAATATCGGCACAAAAACCAAGTAATTTTCCTTGCATATTTTACTCAGCTTAAACTGACTGGAATCTATATAAGTTATTTAACTTTCAACTATGGAGGGGTGATGACATGCATTCAGTGACTAAATACGTAACCCAATTTACTGCCTAATATATCACTAACCTTAACACATTATAAAGCACTGCACTAACATTATGTGCAAACAAATACATTGTGTGTTCTGATAAGCTGCATTATTACAAAATACAGCAGTTATATTGTTTGCTAACTAATTCAGCACAAGTGCAACACATTCTTGGAGCAGTCCCCACATATTATTTAATTAAAATTGTATTTTTTAAAAAAAAGGCCTGTTGGTAATGAAAGATGCCAAACAAAGAAGATTATTCGTCTCACAAGTTGTGCAAAATAACAAATAAGAAACCAACCAAGCAGTTTAATAAAGGTCACAAGTGATAGACAACATATCTGATACAATTGTTTTGAGAAAAGAAACCCCCGACTTTTCCCTGCTCATGTGCACCCCTAAGCTACGCGCCACTTGGAAATGCCCACTGTAATCGCCCGACAACAATAACTTTAACAACCACTCCCATCTGTTATTTAGTGTACAATCTGCTCAGTACAACTCCTTGCGGTGCTGCTCTCGTCCACACATTTTACGTCTTTGTCCTTGTCGAGTATGAGGTCCGCCTTTAAATGGATCCTCTCTTCCACGTCACCCACCTCATTAACGTCGGAACAAACCGCCTTATTCGTCTCGGTTTCAGTGTCTTTCGCGCACGAATGAGAGGAAGTACCGCCGCCGCCCTCGAAGGCAGACAAACTTTCAGAGTGACTCTTGTCGTACTCTGCCGCTTGCTGAGAAGTTTCCGTATCGTCCGAAAGCACTTTCAAAGCGACTACAAGATCTTGAAGTATTTCCGTTTCTTTGAGATCGATGAGTTGGAACCGGTGGTTGAACAGAGTGAGATGCGCAAACACACAGTTCAGGTGAGCGTGCAGGTTCAGTAACACGACTTCTCGGAAGTGACAGTGGTACAAGTGTGCCAACACGTGAAACAAAAGACGGAGAATTTTACGAACAATACTTTCGAATGAGCTTGGGAACTCATTTGCTGAAAATAAAATAAATAATGAATTAACATGGGTTATAGAAAAACTCTCTTTTTGTTCCCAATTCTCTAATATTTATAGAACATTTAAGAGGACAAACAATGGCACACCCCTTAATCCCTGGTCTATAACCTTTAATGGTATCCAAGAACTCATGAAAATCAGGCAACATGCAAGTGGTTAGGATTCAACTTTAAACATGAGGTCTCAGGGGTGTTTAATGTCTGAAAATAAGTATTTATCTACATATATCGATAAGGAAAGCTATGTATACTCACCATATTTGGTGGGGAATATTGACTCGTCACTGATAGTCTTCTGTGTGAAGGTCATCACATAGTCAATGTACTGTGGAGCTGCTACGCGAGTTTTCTTGCCTTTGTCATCGAACCAAAGGTAGGTCCTGCAACCACAATAATCCAACATTCCACAAAACACTAGTGATTAGATCAAAGATGGCAACAATCTATGTCACGGGTGCCTCCCCCCCCTCCCCCCCAGCGAACGAGATTTGGATTGCACAATGAGCCAGACATGAAAATTATAAACACTAAATAAAGTTTTTCCCAGCGTTGTATTTTTTTCTAAAGTCAAAATTCGATGATTTTGTCATTCACACGTCACAATGAACTTTGTGAAGTCAATGGTTTGAAACTGTCTTTGTGCGATGTTGAAGATAACATGTTATGAACCGAACATAAATATCTTTGCTAGCAAAATGCAACAAGTTTCAGACTATGCCTTATGGAAAAGATTATGTAATTTTTTTAAATTTTAACATTTATATAATAATTTTGTATTTTTACCCCCAGAAAGTTACTTTCAATGTTTTATATTTTAAGTTAATTACATTAATATTGTCTGAGAAACTATCTTTGACAATTTAATCAATTTTACTTCATTAAAATTTAGCTAGCCCTTAAGAGCGTTCATCATAGCAGACCTAGCTCAGCTACCGACTCACATCTGCATGTGTGTGTGCGCGCATTCGCATTTGAACAATTACTCTAAATTTTCCGCGGGGACGATGGGGGATAAAGAGACAAAGTTTCTGGTTAATAACTACAGTATGTCTCTAGTATGACAGAATGAAGATTTGTGCACATTGCTTATCTGTGAAGCCATTCTAAAATGTTCAAAAACGGCCTTTTTGATGCAGTTTTTACCCAAATATTTAATATTTCAACAATGTTCAGTATTAGTAACTTCTATTAATTCCACATCTCTATTAATGTTTAATCAGACATGATCCACATGCAATAGTGTTTGTGTAAATTTATGATTTCTAGCCGATTGTATCACAGAGTTGATTGGTATGTGACGTATGCTGGTTGAAAAAGTCTTGCCATCCCTGGACTATATCGTAGTCTTTTCCCTGTCACATATTGTATTTAGATTATTGAATTAGTAGTTTTGTGAAGCTACTCATGATAAATGTTTCCAATGAAAATTTACACCAAATTTGAACAAACCCGGGAAATTATGTTCTAAAATACATGCGAGGGGAAAAAATGCTTTCTTAAAGAGGGGAACTGAAATAACTGTTATTTTAAAAGTCTAGTACATACATGTCTTTTATAAAATAATGCATGACCATTGTTTAAAGAAAACAATGGGTGTATAAATGTAAAGGTAAATACTTATCTTTATAACATCCTAACTCTTATCATATTATAGAGAATGAGCCTGTATATTGAAATTAACTTTTAAAATACCTCTTTTTTTTTGTGCATATTTATCTATAGAGACAAGACTTTTTTTTTCCTGGGACTAATCTATAAGATTTTGTATTTAAAAAATATGTGTATCTTTATCTGAATAACAAATGCGTGATTATGAGTTCATTTTAATCGGAAGGTAAGTCATTTAAAAACAATGGTAACAAAAACATTCCACTAGATTTTTTATTTTTAACTACAGTACTTATAAATTAATAATACATGATTAAATAAATACCCAGTTCACCTAATTATGCCCTAGCCCCTATCGAGCTAGTTCTATCCAGTCTACCTTTTTACACTATACTCCTATAATGAGCTAGTTTTATACAATCCACAGTTTTTACTGCAAAACTTTTTTTGGTCAAGGTTTCAGCTGGAGCAATATTTGATTTAAAGAGTTTAATTTTCTTCACATGTTGATATTAACATTTTGTTTAATATCTCTCATGAGCATAGCGGCATTAGATGAGAAACTTTTTAAATGAAGAGAAAAAGTTGTCGTTAAATTCCAGAACACCCTCCAGAGATATTAATAAACAATTGTTGAGGTCAGCGTGTGAAGAAAATTATATTCCATGTTTCTAATGTATACATATTTTATTTATTTTGGCCAAAAAAGGTTTGTTTGTAATAACTGCCCTAACACTGCCCTTTTGTCTCGCGCCCCCTACACCCTCAACTTAAAGAAAACTCCTCTATTTTACATTTACACATCAAAAGCAACATTTTGAACTTACTAAAATTCAAATAAAAATTTCTTTAGGGTGTTATTTATCACAAAGTTTCAACAAACTAGATCATAGACATTTCAAAAACCAAACTAGTTTTACTGTAGTTTGTGTCTATCATTCAATATCAAGGTACATATTTTAGTTTAAAATTTTATCAAAAATGAATCAGAAAAGATTAAATAAGGAATGCCGTACCTTAGACCAGGTCCAGTCATATCCGGACATCCAGACATGGTGCAAAACTCCGATATGGTGCCATACACTAAGTTGATGTGGTCAAAAAACGCGATTGCTAAAACAAACAAAAATAAGGGCAAATTTTAATGTGGGTCAAAATATAATTTGAGGTAGGGAGAGACCTGAGTTCTTTAGCATCATTACCGATATGAGTAATCATATTCACTAATGGGGTACCTGGCAGTCTAGGGGTAAGGTGTCAGAATGTGGTGTTAGAGGTCTGAGGTTCACACCCCGGTCCCGGCACAGATTTATCTGATTGCCAAACCCTTCCTTCACCTCTGACAAGACGTGTATTAATCACAACTTGTGAATGTGGGGAATGCCAGGCCCCCACTGTGGTTCGGAACCTGCGTTAAACTGTAGGTCCATCTGCTTTCCACCACTATCATTCTCACGTATTATCCTACCATCTGGGGATATTTTTTTTATTATCGGTCTAATTTGGTCTGGCATATTACAACTTTAAATCCAGGTTTTATTTACATAATATCAAAAAAATTCCTACTATTATACATTATCCAATTTTATTTAATCCAAACAGGTTTTGGCTCCTATAGTATCTAATTTCATTCACCAGTTAGTCCGCCCCGGGTATATTACTTCCCCGGTACCCTCCTCTGCCGGGTACCCCATCAGACCTGGATTCTCATCCCAGTCCGACAGTGCGCCCAACAGCGGCAAGCACCCCCCTATCAACCACCTGGGGAGGCGCCCTATCGAAGTGGGTGCTCCACATACACTTAAGCACAAACCACTTCCTTACTCACCTTCCGTTTCTACATTCCCTGAAATTGGGTCTCCTAAACTACCCCTTCCTATTACCATCTCTTCCCTCATATCCTATTCTAATCTTAGTCTTAAAACAAGCTAACCAAAGTAACTTCTTACTCTCCGGGAATATTCATCGCCCCTATGGTACAAGGGGGCTGCAGAGCAGCCGCCTATCTCCATCATGATGTATATGACCCTTACAAGGCCTAATCCTACTCTTCTTGTTTCCAAGAAGAGGGATCTGCAGTCACAGGTTTCCCCCGTGCGTCCCGTTTCTTTCCCATTATTATTCAGCTGGAATGATGATCCCTGGGAATTACCAGGATTACCCCAGTAAAACTCTGGATCCATCAGCTGAACTGGTATGCCAGTTCTACAAGGCTTCATGTTTGCCATTTGCCGGCATCTTTCCTTGTTCCTCATGGAAGGTTATATACCAGTAGTTCCACAAAAACAACATTCTCCTTTCCCTATATCCCCCGAGACATCACTTGCGTACCGTCTCAGTCCCGCTTTCCGTGTTTCCATCCTCATATCTTTCATTGTCTCCCTCTTCGTCACTATGCCTGTCACTGTCGGCTCCCTGCCTTCCTTCTCTGGCCCACCGGCTGTTTAGCCTTTGTCTCAGTCCTCAGCTCTCTCTCAGTGCCCTTATATATTCTGTCTTGGCTCTTTCTGAAGGCTTCCGCTGCCAGCTTATCTAGGAACCTCCAATGGGCAGGATTCTCTCAGGATATCACCCACCAGTCTCCCCTGCACTTCCTGCTGGTTAGGTCTTCTTATCTCAAGCGTATGGGCACATTCCAGCACAAGGTGTTCGGGGTACCCACCTCACCACATTCACACATATCAGATTCGACCAATCCAATCTTCCTTAAGGATTCTGGGTACGGCCCCTTCCACGTGATGAATTGGAGCAGACCCTGGGATGGTTCCAGATGTGCGTTATCAATCCTTTCGACCCCATTGGGAAAGATTTGATAGCCCTCCTACCAGTTTACTGCCCTACCATTGTCTCTGCCATTCCCTCAACAAAGCAAATACTACATCTTCAGATGTTTCCACTTCAGGTGAGGTGAGTATCCTAACTTTATCCCTGTTGTTCTCTCTTTTCTAGTACCCAAGTGCCCTCTTCTTAACCAGAAGGTCCAAAGACCACATATCTAAGGCGACGCTCAGTGTGTCTGTCGCCACTGTCCGGTAGGCACCCGTTAAGTCTCAGAAGGACATTCCTCTGTATACTCCGGACAGCCCTAGCCGGCAAGATGTTGTTCAGTCTGTGCGCCCAGACGCACGCTCCATAACCCACAATAGAGAGAAGGATCGCGTGGTAGTATGTCTTTATTATCCGCATGGGAGGGTGGAAACTCCCCCGTCCAATGCTTATAATCTTATTCATGACCCGCTGAGCTCTCCCCATCACTTCCTCTATATGTGCCGTGAAGTTTCTGTTCTCATACAAGAGTGACTCCCAGGTATCTGACAGTTTGGCTCCTTCTCAAGTTCTTCCCCTCAACCTTTATTGCAGGATTCCGCACCATTTTCCCCTTAAACAGCATGAATGTCGTCTTCGCCGGGGCCATTTTCAGTTTGATACTTTTGCACTACCTTACTAGCCCATCTAGCCCTCGATTAGATCTTTCCTCCAGGCTCCTCCTTGAATTACCTTCTACCTCTATTAGAAGGTCGTCCGCGAAGGCGACCACCCCATGCATTTCGGGAATTTCCTCCAGCATTTGCAGTCCTGGCTCCAGCCCCACATCCCAGAATATCGGCCCACAGACCGATACCTGAGAACATCCCTTGGCTAATCTTTTCTGCACGCTGGAACTCTGACACCTCAGGGTGGCATACCTATTTCGGCAGTGGTCCTTCAAGTTTCTATACAATTGTCCTGAACACTGCAGTTCTCTTAACTGACCACCACAGGCTGTCAAATGCCCCCGAAATGCCACGAATACCTCCACCACGTTTGTGTCAGTGGACTGGGTCCCTGCACCTATGATACCTCCTGCATGTTCTCCTTACCCTTGTACATAGTCCCTGCAGTCTGTCATTCCACGGTCTATTCCCGACCCTGGTATCTCCTTTCGTCACCGGGATGGATTTCCTCATCGCATCCTGCAGGGCCGACGTCAACTCCTTGGCTTTGATGTTGACATTGTCACCATTTTCTACTTGGTCGGGCAGTACCAGTTCCCTTCTCAATTTTTCCTAATCAGCTCTTTTCATGTCGTATCTTTTCCTTATCGCTCCCTCATTTCCTTCCGCCACCCTCCCTATGGCAATGCCGAACACAATCAGAATGTGGTCGCTAATCGGCACATTATGAACCACCCTCCTCCATCCCTCAACCATGGCCACAAACTCGGCGTTGCATAAGGTGATATCGATGTTCGTAGCCACCCCAATCCTCCCCTTCTACGCGGGGGGGATTTCCCAGCTGGTTTACATCTTCCAGTCCGTGCCAATGGATAAATTCTTCAAGGGCTCGCCCACTGCTGCATCATTTCTCCTTTCCCCTCTGATCACTACCCGACTATGCCACATGGGAGACTTGGCATAGGCATTAGCAGTAATGAGTGGCTTACCTGCATACATCCTACACAGTACCTTCATCTGGTCTAGGTACGACTCAATTGGATACCTAAACTTACAGTACAGATTCGCCATCACAACCCTGCCAGCGCCAGTTCCCAGATCCACACATGTTACCAATTGGTTACTCAACTGTGTAATTTTAGTAACCACCGGCATGTGCGGAACTTTTTCTCTTAAGATATAGGAGGACTCCTGTATATATACGACATTGAGCTTCATTTCCTCCGCCAGCTTACAAATCTCATGTAGCACGGTCACTCCCCTCATCGCATTGATTTGGCCAATTTTAAGTATATACCTAACCATTACAGAGTGTGCGTGAGTGCATAGCACGTCAGCCATTCCATACTCAGATTAAAGGTTTTGCGACCATGAGCAGCTAGCTACAAACTGTTGGTATGTGCTCTCCATGATAAAAAAAACTCTTCTCTTGGACACCTGTTCTATGAGATCCACTAGGCTGGCTACCTCCGTTGGTAGGTTCAAAAGCTTTAGTTGAATCCTGTACAATGATTCAGGATTAGGGAACATGATACTCCCACCTCTTTCGTTCCCCAATCTTACTACATGTCGGAGTGTCAATGTGCAAGGTGTTCTTCTCCTCCAACCTGGGTAACCGCAGGGTCTTCTCAAAGGTCCCGTACGCTTGAGATGGCACATCTTATATTCCTTTTGCCACTTCTTTGCCATCTCCTATTTGACTGGACCTTTACTTGCCGACTTAATATTCGTCCCTCTTTCCCTCCTACCGTAGCCAAGATCCTGTCTCCAAAACCTCCAACTTAGCTTATACTTAGTGATAAGCTGGTCTTTTCAGCGATTGCCTTCTTTGGCTCATTCCCCGGAGGTTTATCACCGCGATATCAGTGTTGAGGCCACCGCTGCCAAGTCCCCGTGGAACCGAACTTCCCATTCCAGAATTCGTTCCTCGGCCAGCTGTTGCCATCCCACGCATATGTCGTGACCAGATACTCCCCTCCAGATCCATAGATTTCATATGGGGCTTTCCGGGTCAACATTATCTGTACATCCGTACCTTCCAACACTTCCTCCCTATCCGCAAAGTACTCCATTACCCCATCCATCCACAGTAGTTCCAATACCGCAATGGTACCTATTCCCGAGCCATGTTTTCCCACCGCCGCGCCGTGCAGAAACATTCCCTCGGCTCTTTGTAGAATATGGCATTTTGTTATACCTATCCAATCCACACCCCGAGCCCGAATCTCACCATCTGGAGGTTGACCCTACACGACCTTTCTCAAGATAGTCTATAGGCCTCAGAGAAGAGCATTTCAAAAAGACCCTTATCCTCCACCTATATATCGATTTGGAGATCGCCACTTCATTCCTCGCCTCAATCGCCCCCTCATGCTCCTCTCCACCTCCTTGGAAATACTCCCTGATGTACTTCATCCCCTTATCTTCCTCCGGACTTGGGCTCGTGTAGATTAGGTCGCCTCGCCCAGCATGTCCCCAGATTTGGGCCCACCACCAACTGCCCCCTCCCTTACAGGGTGACCCATGTTTCCCCTCTCGCTCTTGTTGATAAAGCATGTGGTCGATGAAACTCCAATCACCCCTGACGCCACTGTTTCCTAGTCGCGCCATATTTTTGTCTCTTCCCGCGGCCACCCCACTTTATCCGTACGACTTATACCCAGTGCGCGTGCAGTAGGTCTCGTTCCCTCCATAGGAGTACCTACATCTCTGGATGAAGAGCCTCCTGATGAACTTATTGACCGAGATGTTCTTGTAGAAGGGTCTCATCTCGGCGGGCCCTTCATTGGCCAGGAATCCCATTAGTGCTGCCATGAACTTGTACGTCCATCCGCGGACCAACGTACGCACCGATAGTATGTGATTCTCGGCATCCTCGACGCTCATTTCTCCCCTATCAATCATTTTTCCCATATCCACCGTCGGCATCGGGATTCTACACAGCTCAAGGTTTTGCCAGAACTCCCTGCACTTTCCTTTTCCCTTGCCCACCTACATGTTAGCTGCCCCCTCTCCACTGAGCTCAGGGCTCAGAACTATCTCGTTCCCTACTTTTGATGTTATTTTTCCAGTGCTTACATCTTGTGCTCCGACCCCTTTCTGACCCGAACAATCCAGCTCGTGTATGGGTCCGTTAGCAGCGGCAATATTTTTCTTATAGGCTGCATGCAGCCCTCCTTTGGTTTATAGCACGTTTGGACGGGGAGTTTTTCACCCTTCTCCCCATCCTTTCAGTTTTAGAGCCTGTCCCATTTCCATCCATTTTCATCAGTATCAGTTTTAATAAGTCAACCATTTCTGTCAACAGTTTAATTTCTATAGTAGATTCTTTCTTTCTCCTCATCATAATTTGGTGTATCGGGCAATTCCTCGAGTGCGGCTTTTTGCACTTTTCCGACCTCTTCCTGGCTACACATGGAATGCACACCTCCCCCCTGCTCTTGCAGTCCTTATACTTGTGGCCTTCCTTTCCACATTTCCCGCAGAGCTCCTATTTTTTTCGGGCAGTGCGCCATGACATGGCCCAGGTCTCTGCACTTGTAGCACCTCGTCACCACGATATAGTCCCGCGCTGAACGAGATGTAGACCCTTCAGCTAAGTAGCAAATTCCTCACATTTGGGGATACCTCCACCACATGATTGACCATGTGCCTGTCCCTCGGTCCCGACCTGAACTTGGGATTGAAGCCCTTCACAAATTTCTCCCTCATTAGATCCTCATCTACATCGAAGACTGTTAGTAGTGGTCTCCTCTTCCTGGGCTCCTCACATGTGTCATCGTCATTGCTTCTTGTTACCTACTATTTTTTTTGAGATCGTCCTCCGTCTCCACCACTAATCTGGTCCCAGCGGGTCTTATTGCCCTAATTTTGATCTGCTCTTTTGCCGAATTAATCTGTTGCATCAAGGCCTTCTTCCTCTCCTCGGCCGACTTCCCTTGCAAGGAAGTCACCAACACCGCCTTGTGGCTGGGTCTCACCTGTATCGCGGTACCCACATCCAACTTCCTCTTCACCGCCCCCATAGACGCCACCGAAACATCTGGGAATAGTGTAATTCGCCTTAAAGATGTCCCCACCTCAGAAATGAGTCCTTTCATAAGCCAGGAGAGCAGAGGGAAGATAAGGTCAAATGGCCAGATCTAGAGCATTAATCCCAGACCCTACCATATTCTGAATGTAGCAATTTAGTAAATCTTACAATGAACATATTCCACTAATCCATCCACACTAATATTATAAAGAGGAAAGATTTGATTTTTTTTTTTAATGGATAAACTCAAAAACTACTGGACCTATTTTAAAAATTCTTTCACCAATATAAAGCTACATTATCAGCGAGTAG
>CABFOV010001964.1:0-37853 GCA_902141375.1 Timema poppense
TAGTTTCGGAGCCTATTCATTACAAACAAACAAACAAACAAAAAATCAAACCTTTCCTCTTTATAATATTAGTATGATGAGGAAATGGTTGAAGAGATTTTGACAAACGAACTCTCATTTTAAAAGTTAGGGGTTCATGATGTCGATAAAAATAGTAGTTTTAAAACGAAAATTTGATTTTCCTAGATCATTTTCAGCTTTTAATTATGTATTTATATCACCAGAGAAAACTTGATTTGTGAACGAGTGTTTATATGTAGATAGAAATATATTTCTAACTGGTTACAAATAATACCAATCCAACTTTCACTTTGGTAGTATAGTACAACAAATATAAAAATTAGGTCAATTATGTGTATATTTTATGAAACCGATGATATTAGGTTAAACATATACAATTTGTTTGCATTGTTGAGTTTTATCCTCTCTCTTCTATGTCTTTAAATATTTGTTTCTGTTATTATATATAGTTTAGTTAACCTTTTTCCGGAAGTGGGAATTCCAATAAAATGAACAGATTTTGAAAAACGACCATTAATTTTTTAAGTTAGAGGTTTCGGATGTTAAAAAATATATTAGTTACCAACAAAAAAACTGTTTTTCCAGCAAATGTGCACCTTTTGGTTCTTTGTTTGCATTGGTTAAAAATAATAACTCAATCTGCAAATAATATATTTTTTCTCTTTGATTAGAAATAATAACATGATTCTTATTTAAGTGGTTTGTTGCAACCAATAGAAAGAGAGCTGGGATAGGGGTCGTTACTAAGTTCTCATAGTAGTGTGAAAGGGGAAAATATAAGTTTGGGTGAAAATTAAACACGACGAGTAAACTCCTAACTAAAAGGTAGATTGAAGGATTATTACATAAATCTTTTCCCAATAAAAAGTTGTGAGTACATTTTAGGGTAATAATCTGCAGCTATCGGTGCAAAAATTCACTAGTATTTCATTTAATTGAAATATTAACCTCTTCGGTGGCCTAATAGTCTAAGGCATCTCTCTTTTAGACTGCTAATGGCGCGTCATGACGGAGAGATCTGGGCTTGAGTCCTGGTTAGGAGTAGGCCTACTAAGGATTGTTTTACCTAAATAATCTTACATCCTACTTTCAAACAAATTCCAGTGAAATTCCTCTAAATACATCCTTACTAATCTCTAATATATTATTATTTATTAAAAAAGAAAATATCCCGTCAGGGTAGTTTAAAGGAGTGCTAAAATTAACTACTCAAACACAGCTGTATCAATAACTTAAATAAATTTACAACTTGATAAAAATAATTTGCGGTGAAATCTGTTTTTAGCGTTTAATGATTTGGAAAAACTGTGGTTAGTTTTATCCTAAAAAATATATATTAGGAAACAGATATAGCTTGAACAATTGTATAAAATGTTAATTGAATTTGTCTCTGAATGTGTACACGTATAGATAAAGGATATGTTATAATTTAGCTAAATTTTAAACCTCATATCTTTAAGCTATTCAAAAGAATGGGAAAATACACCTATAAATAATATCAAACTTTTTCAGATAAAAATAGTTAATAAATCTTTTAAACATTTAAATCCTTTAACTATGCAAGGTGATGTTGCATGTTAGGGTATTTAGTAGTTTGGTATAAATTGTGTAGGAATGATTATATCAAACTATGCTGAAAATCTTTCTCGGGATAATTTTTAGTGCATTTCAAAGCCACGGTTTAGTATGAGCTTAAATTGCAATGTAGCTTTATAATTTATATTCTTTCAGCCCATGATATCTATTTATTTAAACCTATAAGTTTCAGCAATAAGTCTTGCATCATTAAGAGAAAAAGTGAGCAAGAATAAATGAAAATAGCATTTTTAAAATATCCATATTCCGTATTGAACTAATGGTAGCTCCAATGACTATTAACAACTCTTATTTTTAACTCGGCAATAACTGAATCCCCAAGCTACTTTTCAAGGCTGATCTCAAAATAAACAACAGGACTTACCCGATGTTCACTCTAGAAAAAATATACCCTATCTACAATAGGAGAGGTGGTGACAGCTAGCAGAATGTTCTTTATTGAAAATATTGGCTGAAAGTAACTAAAGTCTACGTATTCGGAAATAATAATTATTTTCTGAGTGATATATTTTAAATTGACTTTCAATGTTTGTAATAAAGAACCTTTCTGCAAGTAGTAACCACCTCTAATACCGTAGACAAAGTATAGTCGATGAATGAAGAGTAGGGATCACACTTCTATTTGAGCGACAGAACTCTTCCAAGTGTGGGAATTTCTAGTAAAGCCCATCTCGGAGTTTAAGTCGGGAGTTTAATATCGAGAAGGGTGGGAGTAGGAAAATTACGTAGTGTGAGGCCTATGAACAATTCTAGGAGTACCTATGTTCCGGCTACAACTAAGCCATTCCAGCCAGGACCCCAGCTACTCTTAAGATCCCTACTTTTTACCCAAACTACAATACATAATTAGAGCCCTTGAACGCTAGCACGCTAGCTATTATTCTGTCAAACCCTGTATTTAATTATTTCAGTTGCATTGACTTTAAAATATAAACTTTGTTTAAATTATTTATAAACTTGTATTTTCACTAATATTGTTAAGTTTCAAACCTACAACTATCTTAAAAATGTAATACTACATGCTCTAGTTTATAGTCCACCGGTAGACTAGTTTTAAACATCAAACTAGCAATTTTGATTGTTACACAAAGTTTTATCCATAAACTAAAATTTACAAATCAGCCCGATAGCTTTGTTCGATAGTTAAGTAAGGTCTGATCCATTATGTACAGCTTCACAACTAATCCATTATCTATATATTCATAAAGTAACCTTTCTGACTATCTCACTATTTTAAACCTTATCTTTCATGGACTTTCCTACTGATTAATTCATAGAATTGTAACAGAGTTGCCACAGTTTAACTATTCAGCAAATCCCACTAGTGCAATGTGAAGTCCCATGGCAGGAACTAGTACATAAAGCCTCATCCCAGTCCCTCCTACACAAAAACATAACACCCTACCTCTTCCATGCCTTTTCAATCCGACAATATGAGGCTAATTGCGAGCAGACACAGTGTCGCGCAAAATGCCTATAGAAAGTCAGCAGGGTGTATAATATTGCCTTGATGGAGTTTCCACTTGAAGCGTTACCGTGTGCCCGGTTAAGCCGTTTGTTAAAACCATTGTCTTATCAAAACTTCAGGGACGTCACATATACGAGAAGGGACTAGTGCAAATAAGCTTAACGCAACGTTTCCTTATGAGCGAGAAGTTGGCCACTTCACGTAATTCCTTAGTGTGTCTTCAGTAATTTGAAACTTTTGTATGAGAGGTTTCCCGGTTACACCTCAAGTTATTAAAACCAAATATTTTAGCAAAACCAAAAAGGCAAGTTTGTATGCGATGGTTTTGATATTGGCTGGATTTAAAAA
The DNA here is from genome assembly GCA_902141375.1 of Timema poppense. Lineage (NCBI taxonomy): Eukaryota > Metazoa > Arthropoda > Insecta > Phasmatodea > Timematidae > Timema > Timema poppense. The sequence goes on from CABFOV010001964.1 coordinate 3,434, forward strand.
AAAACTTATGTTTAAAAAATATGTATAAATAATGGTTATTTAAAGAGATGTATTAGTGTATTTATATGACAGCAAAAGTCATATTGTCTATTATTATCAAGAGATATACAAATCAATAAGTACAAATAAACTTCCAATCATCGGCGTGTAGGGGAGTAATTCCAGAGTAAGCATAGCTTGTCAAAAGTATAATTGGGATTTGTTATCTCACCCTCTTTGTCCCCATTTGACAGTTCATGCAATAACGGCCCTGCCCTACAGAAGATAATATACTTTCGTAGAAAGTTAACCGGTGAGTATTCTACGGTGTTATGAGAATATCCACATGTTCAGATCTGTTAGTCTGAAAATAGCCCATGCCACAAGCTGTTAAGTTAAGCTGTTAACTTTTTTTCAATGAGATTAGGTGGTCAGATGGTCTAAGAGAGGGATTGGACTTCCGATGACTGGGAGCTCAAGATTCGTATTCTGGTTGAATATACTAAGGTTGGATTTTCCTTAATGTCTTTACACTCTTAAATGTTAATAAACTGTCTTTAAATTCCCTTGTCATTTACATGAGAGTAATTAGTTAATTTGTCTACAAACCAAACGGGTAGTAATAAGAGATGACCAAAAATAATTGATGTAACTAAAAATGGTTAATTAGTAGAGCTCCATTTCTTTCAGTCGAGGAAATAAGCTTATTTTAGTAGCGCAAGCAGATATAATTTTAAATGGTTCAAATGTGTTGTATTATAAAGTTTTGATATCGTCTCACACAAAAAACCAACACAAACACGCTTCAAGTTATTCATTCATATTAACACCGAATACATCTCGTATGAAAACAGTTTAGAGAGTTACTAAACACATATTCATGTCTTTTATCAGCCAAGCTTATGTGGATTTACCGTCCCTTTCGACACATGACGTCAACTTTGACATCGGAAATATAAATAGAAAAAACATTATTTCAAAGTTGTCTAGCTTATATTTATTTGTTTATGTACTAAAAGGTTGTCTCTATGACGATCTGAGTATACGTCTGTCTGTTCTAGACAGATTTTTATTTCACCACTCTAATATTTAAATATTTATAAATGAGTATATAGACTAAAAGTTATTTTGTTTTCCATATGACGCTGACATATTCAAATTCCCTGTATGGTATCTGTAACAGGTAATGAATGTCCAGCCACTTTGTTTGATGAACATTGTAAAATAAGATTGTAGTTGTGAATATTTTGTAGAAGTCGTTTCAATCGAATTTTTTTAAGGTAAGGCAGAAGGTAGTTCAAGTATTTTTACAGTTTTTATAGATTAGGAATTTTTTTGGCCAAAATAAATCAAATATTTCTCCAGTAGCAACATAGAGTTTAGTTTTCTGCACATGCTAACATCAACATATCTTGAATATCTGTTAAGGGTGTCCTGGAATTTTGTCAAAACTTTTTAAATAAAGAGAAAAAGATTTTGACAAAATTCCAGGACACTCTTGAAAGATATTCAAGGTCTGTTGATATAAACATATGTAGAAAATTATACTCTATGATGCTACTGGAGAAATATTTGATTTATTTTGGCCAAAAAAATGTAATGTTATAAAAACTGTAAAACTACTTGTGCTCCCTTCAGTCGCACCTTAAGCTATGAAGAATTAAAGGTATTACAAGTGTAACTCATTTATGTGTACATATCAAAATACACCTACCGTAGGCCTAAAACGTCATAGACTAAAATAAAAAACCATAATTTAGCTTTATTACTAAGAAAAGAAATGGTTTTAGTATTACAAGGAAAATGAAAATATTTAAATTAAACTTATTAAAAAACGACGTTGCAAATATTTACAAGACCTTATTTCATTCCATTAAATAAATTGAATATCTCACTGAAATTATTTTTAGTTATATTTTTAAGGAAAAAGCCTTTTAGAAAAAAAAAAAAAAATTTAGGTCAATATTGATAAATCTTTATCGTAAAAGGAAGGTTATTTTATATCTATAACTAACAGCTGAGGATCACAATGACTTGACGTATTGATACATGAAAGTAGATCTAGTAGCCTTTCTAGTTGTCAAATAAAGCCTTTACTATGAATTGCAGATTATGGTTGTGGAACAAACTTTAATAGAAAGTAGTTGTTTTTTTTCATAAACACACACGTTACATGTAATTTTTATCAAAAAAAACTAATAACCGACCTTTCCTCATAAGTGTTACTTACGGTTTATTTACTTAACAACATCTAAGCTAAATTCTGGACAACCTCCCTTTCCTAAACTCCCACATTTCGCCCCAGCTGACTCACGGTTGAGCGCGCCCGCGTCTTGCAATACCCCCTCCCTTCACCCTTCAAAACTTACCCTCATCCCGTCACCCACACAAGCACACGCACTATATCATTAGCCCGTGAGTGCAATATGAGACCTACCACCTAAAACCCCCTCCTTAAAACTAGAGATTTATTTCATTAATTAATTTATCTGGACCTAACAAAGATACACACACACACACACTGAGATGTGTAGTGTAACTGATAAGATCCTATTACTTCCAGAGCAAGAAGGGTATTAGTAGCACAACTAAAACCACCACTCACTTTTATTCCCTTCACTCTCTTTCTCCAATGAGTTATCATTTTCTCTTTCTCCTTATGTTTCAATTTCATTTTCCTTCCGCATCTCTCTCCTTTTCACTACCTCTTATTCTCATTATTTATATTTCCTTCCTATCCCTCCCCTAATACTTCCTGTTTTTATTCCTCTTTCTTCTTAACTCTCTCTCTTATCATTATCTCTCTCTCTCTCTTACCCTCTCCATCTAACAATATTTTTTTCGGTCTCTTTCTTACTTGCTCTCTCAACCTTCATCACCCTATTTCCTAATTTATCCCCTTTCTGTCCATTTTTTAAATATCCTTCTCTTCCTTTTATTCTTTCTAACCTTTTTCAGTAATTTTAAATCCAAGCTTACCTTTTCCTCTAAACTCCTTTACAAAGTGATTACATCTCTGAGATATGTTTATCACAATCTATATGTGTTTTTTTTCATTTTGCTTTCTGTCATTTGTTTATTCCTTTCTCTTTCTCTCTCTTTCTGCAAATTTATTTCAATCTGCTGTCTCCCCACGGGAGGTCCTCAAGCTGCTTGCTCCAAAGAGGTGGGCGATGACTTTTAATTTCTTCCAGTAGTTATAAAACAGGTGGCCCCTTCAAAAACACCCTCCCTTCCCTAAACCCATATCTCATAATGGGTGGAGTTAATTTGATTAGCAATTGAATTCGGAGCCAGAGTGATTAATTAAAGTGTTACCAGCATGCTAGAATGTCTAAGGTGTGAGGTTGTAAAAGAGAAGGGTGGGAAAATATTAGGGGTAGGGGGGATAGTGAAGGAGCTAGGATGAAATTGAGAGGAAATGACGTCATGACTAAATGGTGCTTCCTGCTGAGTATTATTTCTACCAGCTGCCCTCTGCCTTGCCACAATTACAGAAGATGAAGTATTCAGTATGGCTTTCATCGTGAAATTGAACTTGTTTATTTAACAAAGTAGTTAAAACTGATGTAACCAACACCACGCCATTTTAAAGGAAAATTATGATTATATATGGAGGAGCGTCATGTTAATGGTTTTATGTATATATATTAATGTATTTAAAATAGCATTTGGTTTTATTATTTAAATTATAGCTTTTATGTTCTTATATTTCAACGTTTACATTTTACCCGTTTCACGAAAATATAGAATTTTTACCTCTGAAGATTTTCTACCTTTACAGGCGTCTAACACAGATAAAGGCTAGGCTTTGTGAAGTTGGGCAGTATTTTTATAATCATGCATAAGTGTACAGGCTTAAAAACCAAGTTATTACTATAATTAGATAAATGAAACAATACAAACATATTATTTTAATCATTTGGTTTTATTAACGTTAAATCTTTTTTATTTTTCAATTAATTTTTAAGATATCGAAACACTTTCATCAGGGTGTCAATATGGTTTATTCCTTGTCACTTAGATTATTATTATTATTATTAGCACCACGTCTTACTACCCGTTCGGGTTATACGCACTTACACTAATGTGTAAACGGTAAGGTGATTGTGAGATGAAATGGAGGACCTACATTTTAACGTGGGATCCGAACCACGGTGTAGGCCTGGCATTTCCCACATTCGCATATGCTTAGAGAAAAAGAAGTAAATCATTTTGGAAAAACTACCTCCAGTTGGTTACACCTGACCAAGATTCAACCCTTGCACGTTAGATCATACGGTCACCAAAGCGACTCTTATTTCTATTGTTAGGAGTGGTGTGGAAAGGATGGGTTGAGAAATCATAATCGATACATTTTAGAAAAAAATATAAACTGAAAAAGTGAAATATTTTTATTAAGCAAAATAAATGGTACGGAACACCACACGGACTTTCTCGATCTATTGTTTGAAAATGGAGATATTTACTCAAAACTCGTAATATATGTGAAACGAAATATTATACACTAGCAAACCCAAGAATAAATTGCACAACACTTATGTACAACTTTTTTTTTTAGTCCCAGTTTTAAATTATATAATTTTGTTTTTAAAGAATTAATGTCTTCATTTGTATGTTTGGACCGATAAAAAAAATCAATTTTGGGTCCACAAGGGTCAACTCTTTGTATTAAACTTCCAACTTTCGGTTAAGATTTTTGACATTTTATTAGGTGTTGCAATTCTTCGTGCAATCGCATTGCTATTAAATTCCGCATTTATAAATATTGACCAATAAAAAATGGAATATCGACTATTAAGTTTAAAATGGGTATATATCATTGTTGTACAAACATTTCTCCTAAGAGGTTTGAGGAAAAACAACATAAACTTTTAGAGACTTATATTTAATTACTCTATGGCATTGGAGAATTATTGCGCTAAAATTTAAGTAGTATCTCTTTACAACTAAGGCTCACAAAATTGTATTAATATATTTGCAAATATCTCAGAAACTGTTGGATTTATAAAAAGAAGTTTCATATAAAGGTTTTTTATTTTTAATAGTATTCTACTACAATTTTGCAATGATAAGCTATTTAGTGTCTCAAATAGTTGCGGAGATACGGACGTTTCTGCTTCTGTAAGGTACTCTAAAATTCATTTTAATGGTAAAATGAAAATAGCCAGTTTATTTATAATCTTAATCAACCCCTAAATACGAATTTTAATCAAAATCGTTTTGAGAAAATCGACTTTTTCTCTTTTTTCCCTTCAGTAAACTACCCTTAATTTTAGGGTTAGATATCCAATTTCAAAAGTCCCTCAGGGCTACCCTATGAAAACCCTAGATACCAAGTTTCATCCTGATCGGTAAAATAGTTTAGGCTCTAGTTGGAGGTACAGACAGACAGAAAGTAAAAACCAACTTTTTTGGATTCGGGGGGTCATGAAACGTCAAGATTCATCAAACTCTTGAGTTCGATTTTTTTTTACGATCACAATACTTTCTCTACCTGTAAGATAGCGAGAAAGTAAATATATGGCTATATGGTGCTAGAGCATTAAAGTTATGTGAAGTTGGAAAAGTGGCTCCATAAAGGGTATAAACTAGTTATTGGAGAACGAACCTGTAAAATATGTTTAATTATTGACTACACTTTTACCTTGTTATACAAAAGAAATATATAGAAAGAATTCTAATACCGAAAAAAGTATTCTAATAAAAAAAAATTGTTGACAATGTTATATCTAGCCTAGATTCCGGAAAGGTGGTAAATTGAATTATTACTTTTATATATCCTAAACAGTTCCCAAAAACATTTTCAAATTTGATGAAATTAACTCTCAATAACAACCGAAATACACTTATTAAGTTGAAAAATTACACCAAGACACGGGAATCGAACCCGGGACCTTTGGCTTAGTACGCCAATAATTTAACCACTGAGAAATCCAGGAATCGTTCCGTGGCCAGGGTCATTCTCCATTCATATTTTAAGGTAGCTCAGTGTTTGGAGAGCATTTGTGCAATGAGCCAAAGTATCTGATTTGATTTCCGTATATAGGTGAAATTATTCAATTTAATGAATATAATATTTAATTATGAAAATAACCGTGACTCAGAATTATAACAGCTTAGCTATTTAATCCACCAAAATATATAAGTTAAAAGATATACGTAAAAAAAGGCTTTTCTTCACTGTCGTCCTACAGCATTATACGGGAACGGTTCACCTTAAATTAATCTATTTACAAAAATAAAAACTGTTAGAGTATAAATGAAACAGTCATTGAGTTACCGAATCGGTTTAAGTTTATAAATATAATAAATATAGAATATTAAATTTATAAAAAGCAAGTTTTCATCTACATAAACAGTAATAACTCAGCCCTTACTAACATCAATAAGCCGGAGCACAACAAAACTCCAAACTACGAGAGTCCCTTACATTAACCACCAATAAAAAAACAATATTACAAAGTGGAACCCAACCGACAGAGGATTGATTCATCATCATCACCATCTCCCCTCACTAAATACACTACAAGTGGCTTAATCAAAGAGGGGCTTCACCAGCCATAACTTCTCTTTTCAACTTATCCAACAAAGGTGGGTTAGATGAACAGAGAGAATAATAGTCCAAATCCATCAATTTGCTTATAAATACAATCTTAGAAAAAAAATTATTGAAAATAGAATGATATTTAATTAAGTGCCAAATGACAAACTAGAGAAGTAAGCCAAACACAAATCCTTAGGGTTCGGCCAGACTGACAAGCGTGCGAGCGAGCTCATCATTGGCAGATAGATCTCGATAGTTGTTGACGAGGAGGCAGAGGATCGAATCTGGTTCAGTGAAATGTGGATGGTCTTTGATAACTGATTTGTTGTGCTTTTCTAATCCACTCTCCACGTTAATGGTGATTCTTATTTGTAAAGCCTACTTTGATTATAATATTGAGAATATATACTTTATATGGTTCATTATCTTATCAATTAAATTTGGCCGTTAGTAGCAAGTGTGCTAAGCCTATCAATAATTATATTAAAAAAATCATGTCAAATTGAGAAGTTTTCCTTACACTCAATGGACCAAAATACAATAATATAGCCCAGCACCAGTAAACTAGACTGTACCGGCTCGAGTGCGCGCACTTGAAAATATAACCAGTTCTATCTTTCAAGCGCGCGCGCTCAGTCCAGTCTGGCCAACTCTCATTACAACCAATGTGTTCAATTTTATATTTTTAGTCGCTCGCGCGTTCGCTCGCCCAGTCTCGCTGCCCCCTCAGACCAATTGGTTTGTCTCGTTTCACGAGCCTTAAGCTATGGATGGACCAGATTAACTCAGTGGTAGAGCATTACTGATTAACGCTTCGGTTCCGTGTTCAATGTTGTTGTCAGGTTGCAATTTTTCTTATAATTGAAAGTAGTTATTATCTCATTGATATTAAATTTATTATCATTAAAATTAAAGTGGTTAAAATGTAATATAAATTAATTCAAGCTTGAAATAACAAGTTTTATCAATCAATTTTTATTATGACCTAATAAAATAATTAAATATTACAATAAATATTAAACACATTATATTGATAAAAAAATTAAAATAAATACTTATATTTAAAAAAATCGTTTATACGATAAAAAAAACTTTTATATTCTCTATTTTAAGTTAAAATATTTGAAAATGATTGAAAAAGTTTTAAGATATTCATTCATTTAATTGAATATTAGCTTTGGCCTTAAAAGTCAAAGATTTTAATAAAACAATTAAAAGACTATTAAAACGTAGATTATATTAGCTATTTATCTTAATACTCTAATACTTATTTTAAGTTTTACGGACAGGCAATCAAAGAAATTCAAATGGAGGTAGTCAAAATTGATAATATTATTTAGATCAGACAAAACCTCCAAAGGAGGAAACTTGCTTCTTGCTTCAAGCGTCAGCCTTTCAAAAACTCCCCACTACAAATTTCCAAGGTCTTATCACCTCCAGCCTCCCCATTTCTCTTCCCTTCCCTAACCATACATCATGTTACTTTCACCACCTTGTGCAGGCACAAAACGAAGAAACTTCCTATATTCGCATCACTTTCCCTTCCTTCTGAACCCACATCCTATTCCAGACTTGAAAAACCACAACGGAATAAAAATTCAAGTCAGTTGTGATTGGCTTTCTGGCAAAAGAACATTGCATGTTTTATGACAGTAATAGTTCACCCGACCGAGATTCGAAGCTCTATCTACCCGTCCTAGGCAGTTTAACTCGCTAGCGGTTTAGCTAACTACGCCACCGAGGCGGGCTGGCAACTAAAAGATTATCTATCCTTCAAGTCTATTAATATATTCTTAAATTATATTTTTGACTTAACTCATTTTCACTCTACGTTTCATTCCACCCTTGTCATGTTTGGCTGAATCTTTTTTACTTATATTTGCTCTCTTTTTCTCTCTTTCTTTCTCTCTCTATCTCGCTCTTTCTCTCTTTCTATCTCTCTCTCTCTCTCTCACACACACACACACATAAGTATTTTATTTTCCTCGTATCAACTCTATCTTGTTGAAGAACGAATTTTTGTTTCGAATGGGTCTATCTATAAAGGTGATATAACAAGCTCACCTCCTAGCTCCAGATAGTTATATTCTATACACGTGAGATAGAACGACGATGTAGCAGACATACATAAAAAGGATTATATCTAAACAGGGTACCTTTTCTTAAAAATATATTTAAGAGAGAAATAAAAATAAAATACGTGAATTTGTTTATTAATAGACAAACTATCAATCAATACTTAGGTTAGTACAATATTCCCAAGTATTTTCCTTATTCATACACCACTAAACGTTCATATTTAAATATAAATATATGGTAAAGATTAGAGTCCAAAACGAGAGATTTAATAGTTGTCAAAATTATATTTTCATCAATTTAAAAAACTACACTTTTTGGAACAAGATTGATCACAAATATATGAATAGCATAATAAATAAAAAAATATAGTGTAGGTTGCCGAGAATATAACAGTGATAAGAAACCATTACCCGATGATCCCCCTTCACTGTTTGTCTAGAAATCAGAGACCATTCATTTCGATCATAAAAAGTTCACGCACCCAGTGAAGTCGATACGTTTTAAAACGCGGCTCGAACTGAAAACGAAGTGAACTGGTTTCTCCCTTTATCTATTGCTAACAACGGGGTGCTACTACTATCTTCTCCTTCCCAAGCCTACCAACTTTCTTCCTTCCTCGCCTCTTTCTCCACCAACTATCTCTTTGCCACTCCCTCCCCCCAAAACAAAGAGTCTCTATATAACCTTTTCATAAGCGCCTCTCCGAACCTATTTCTTACGTCTTCTGCAAAAGGGAAGACAATGGAAGTAACTCGAGACAATACAAGCTTGCCTTCTACTGAGTTGCTGAATAATACAGATAGTAAGTTGGCAACATTACCCGACAGAGTCTGCCTGTACTGAGGTGCCGTTTATTGAAAGATAGAGTGAAGGAAAGCGAACATATATAAACGCGAAAGAAGTGGCGGTCTGAAACAGATAAATTAGGATGTAATTGACCTAGTTTCTGTTTAGCTATAGAGCTTAATAAGGGTAAAGCGTGAACATGGTAAAAAAGGTTAACAGGTAAATAAATGAATATTTAATAAAATAAAGGGTGACCTGGTGGTCTAGTGGTAGGGTGCCAGACTTCTATGCTGGCGGCCGGGGTTCAATCCTCGGTCCCAGCACAGATTTATCTGATTGCCAAACCCTTCCTTCACCTCTGACAAGACGTGTATTAATCACAACTAGTGAATGTATGGAATGCCAGGCTTCCACCGTGGTTCGTATTCCACGTTAAACTGTAGGTCCTTCATTTCATCACGCAATCACCCTACCATTACACATTAGCGTAAGTGCGTATAACCCGAACGGGTAGTAAGACGCGATGCTAATAATAATAATAATAATAAAGTAAAAGATATTAACTTTAAATATATCACAACATCTAACAAATTAATAATTTTATTCATGGTGACATGAGAAGAAGAGTTTGTTACCAAACTATTCTTGTTTAATCTCCATGGCAACCAAACCTCAATGTACACTAAGCTACATTCCGAAATGTAGTAGAAAAGATTTCTCGCAGCTTTTATTTTTTTAAGGTTTTTATTTAATCAAAATATACTTTCATTAAAAGATTCAAGGTTCTGGCCTCGAGATGCTCATTAATTTTCATATATCTACGTGTAGTATATATCGAGAAACGCTCATGACAGACACACAGGCTCTTCATTCTATTAATATAAGATTAAGGTTTTTAGAGCTATGGTGCTCACATATGGTTATCCGTATTTGACCGTAAGAAAGCCTAAGATATCATTAAATTAAGCATTTTTAATCCATACAATATATGATTTAATTCGAAATGAATGTTCTACTCTCGATATTAAATAATTCATGCGTTGAATATAGATTGATAAAGGTCTAAACTTAACCAGTCAAGGTTTTCGTCGTTAAAAGATAACATAACCATTAGATATTTGGTTTTCAACTCTCCCTCCACGCAAATGTGAGCTCACTTCCTCTAAATTCAACCTTCCCAATTACTAATCCATTAGTGTAATTAGTACTTAAGCGTACATCCCGAAAGGGTAGTCAGATGCGGTGCTAAATAATTAAGATATTGAATATATAATTATACAACTAAACCAGAACTTTTATATTTAAAATGTGAAATAAATTATATTATTTTAATCATTATGGGGATCCCTCCTAACCAATTGTGAATAGGCTGTATCATAAACATTAATTAAATAATAATTTATAAATTAGATGTTATATTTGTGTTATTTATTTATAAACATATTTATCTCGGGTCTATAATACTTTCCTTCCACGCTAGCCTAAGGTATTTAAAGAAAATTGAAACGTCTGCTACTCCTACGTCTATTATTATTATACTGCGTCTCACTACCTGCTCAGTGTTCAAACTATACGCATATGTAGCCTACTAATTACTCTAGTTGTTTAAATATAAGGAATGTTGAATCTACAAGAAGAGTACCCCCATTTGCGTGGTGGTAGAGTGGAAAAACATTTTGGAAAATCTACTCGGTACACCCGATTGGGATTCAATCTCCTATATCCCAGTCATCGGCAGCTTAGTCTAACACAATAGTAACTAACGCCTTAGATCATGCGGCCACTGAAGCAGGTGAAAGTTTAAAGTTTGGTAAACTTTATCTTACAACGTATTTCCCTTTGGCTGTGATTTATGTTTCTTTGGTAGATTATATAAATAAAAACCACTGATATAAGGGGTGAAGAAAATTGGTTAGACGTATGAATCTCTGTTTAAGTAAACTTCAAATTTTCAGAAAAGGCCCAAGCTTCCATGAAGAGATTAAACCTAGCAAGTTCACCTTTATGTATATATTACATGTACATTTTAAAGCTCATAACAGAAATAATAAAACTCGGGTTGATGGGCACTCAAGACTAGCGTGCTGACTTTTTATGGTCAGTGTTGCTACTAGCTAGGTGGCTGGTATTTAAATACCAGTCGGGTGAACTGAGTGTTGTTTATTTCTGAATGTTTTTCCCCTCTACCTCCACGCAAATATTAATACATAGCCTCCAAATTATATCTTTATTCTCCTTAACTCAGTATTATAAATATATTGTTAGCCTATGGTTGGGTAAAAAGTGGTGCACAAATTAAACGTAAACGCAAAGTAAAAAGTGTTTTTAAATAAACTTATTGTTCATTTATGTTGTTGCGCAGCTCCCCTATCCCTCTTTTGAAAAATATTTAATCGTAAATTCTAATTCTAAAGGATTCAATGCTTTTACTCAACACATAATACGTATAATTTATGAAAGGAGTCGAAATATAGTTCATGAGCTTGATGTGGCATGACTTTGTTTAATATGTTGTTGAAATAAACGGCATACATAAGTTTTTAAAGGGTTATCATCTTGCGCAGGTTAATAAAAAATAGGTATAAATAAATCAATTTAACTACGAAACATATACTATACTATACTATACTATACTATACTATACTATACTATACTATACTATACTATACTATACTATACTATAAAAGTACATTTTGATGGTTCAAAATGAAGGACTCGAACTTAGATTCAATAGAACATATCCAGATTTGAATTAACATAAATAAAATGGAGCTCTAAAAAGATTATAGCTATTTCAAAATTAAACCTATTCCATCAGCTAATGGGTACATATCTAAATATTCTATATACCACTTAAATCTATTCTTATATACAAAAACTAGGCATTCTCTGCGTTTTTACTGAGGCTAATTAATGTGCACGATCATTTTTAGCCAACTTAATGCATCAACACAAGACTTTCAAATAATAACTTTAATCTAGATAATATACAAATATTCAAGTGAACATGCATCACTGTGAACAAGGGAAGCTTAGTTTATTAATAAATAATTAATATTTCAGCAGTTTCGGGATCAAACCTCGTAACTTAGACCTAGAAAATCGATTGGTCCAAACATATGAACTTCAATGTTCATAGTGGGAACGAGATCCGACAATTTATAAAGGTTATAAGATATATTTTTAGCTATAATATTACGGAGTTTGTTTAGAGGTTTCTAGAAAGCCCAATAATGGTTCACAAAATAAAATTGCCAGGGATACTGGGATTCCAGATAGATTTCCGTAGTATTTTTAATGCGATTTATTATTTTAGCACTACGTCTTACTGCCTATTTGGATTGTACACACTTACGCTAATGTGTAATGGTATAGTGATTGAGAGATGAAATGGAGGGCCTACAGCTTAACGTGGGATCCGAACCACAGTGGAGGCTTGGCATTAAATATGATTTACAAACACCTTTCAGTGCCAGTGCTGATGATGTTTCTTGTATTACCATTTCTTCATTTTCTTATAGTTCTGTTTTCTAATATTGTTTCTGTGAACTAGTATATTTCATGAAATACTTGAAATTCCAGTAATTTTAATTACACACAAAATTAATCAGAGCTAGCGTAAGCCAAGCTGTTTTATCACTCAACGTTTTAAAATTGAACGTTTCCCATCAGGGCTGTTAATGACTTAACCTAATAGGGTAGTGATGAGAGATGTAATTAGAAGGAAATCCACAATTATTTGCATTAATTTAGAGACCTAGAAGGTTAGCCCATTCGAATTCGTTAGCGTTAATATTTTTAAGGGCGGGATACACTCTTGAGCGTTGGTAATTACGGGATTGGAGGGTGGGGAAAAGAAAAAACGAAAGATGAATAAAAGAGAAGGTGGGAGAGAACAAGTTATTTAAATTTAAAACTACTTAAATAACTTACACTTATTGTTAGCTTGGGACATACTAATAGAACCCAAGCTCGAGTTAAACTATCACTAATTCAAGCGAAATTCTGCGGGTCTGGCTATTCTGAATTTACGATTTTGATATGAAAACACATGAAATTAATATTAAGTCAAAATATACATTTTTATTTTCACTCAAGACTGCTTAAAAAAGAGCAATATTTCTAAATAATGCATAAGTTTGTTTTATTCGCATTAATTCAACAATCACCTTTATTAACTTTTCTAGTCCAGCTATGAAAATAAATGAAACGGAACTCCGCACGAACTTTCTCGCTCTATTGTTTAAAAATGGAGATAGTCATCCTAAACTAGTAATATATGTGAAACGAAATTATATACACGATCAAACCCAAACATAAATTGCACTATACTTATGTAAGACATATTTCGAGTCCCAGTTTTAAATCTTATGCTTTTATTTTTAAAGAATTAAGGTCTTCCTTTGTATGTTTGGACCGATAAAGAAGATCAATGTTGGGTCCATAAGGGTCAACACTTCGTATTGAAATTTCGACTTCCTGTTAAAGTTTTCGACAATTTATTAGGTGTTGCACATCTTCATGTCATCGCATTGATATTGAATTCCTCGATTATAATAATTTTGACCAATAAAAAATTTAAATAATGACTATCGAGTATAAAATGGATGTATATCAATTGGTTCTACAAGGGTCAACACTTCATATTAAAATTTAGACTTAAGGTTAAAATTTTAACATTTTATTAGGTTTTGAACATCTTCAGGTCATCTATTAAATTCCTCATTTATAAATTTTGACCAATAAAAAATAGATATATTGACTCTAAAATGGAGATAATTCATTGTACAAAAATGTTTCCTAAGAGGTTTAAGGGAAAATAACAAGCTTTTTGAGACACTTATATTTAATTACTCTATGGCTTTGGAGAGTTATTGCGTTAAAATTTTAGTATTTATTTACAACTAAAACTCACAAAATCGTATTAATATATTTGCTAATATCTCAAAAAGGCCTAAAGTGGTATAAACGGTAAAATATTAATCTAATAAAAAAGGGGAATAAGAGCAAATGATGTAAAATTTCCAAAAATGGTAGAAAAAGGGTATAAATGGTGAAATGGTTCAGAAGTAAAGCGTAACAGAATTAAAAAAAGTATAAATGTTAAAAGGGTTACACGAAATGAAAAAGTTAAAAAATTAAAACGTTTCAAAAAGGTTAAAAGACCAAAACTCGCAAAAGGATAAAAATATAAAAAAGTTGTAAAAAGGCGTGAATGGGGCAAAAAGCGCAATTGGGGTTGAAAGGATGAGTATGGTGAAGTATGTAAGCTATAAAGGGTAGAGGTTAAAAAGAGTATAGTGTTAAAAGGGTAGAAATGTTATAGGGTGAAAAGAGTTAAAAGGGTAAACATTGAAAAAAGAGTAAAAAGTAAACCATAAAAAAGGTTTAGAGGTTGAAATGGGTGAAATAAATAAGAAAAGATTTAAAATAGTAAATGGTCACAACAAATGTAAGAAGGGAAAAAAGTGTAAAGATTAGCATGTCTAAAATTGAAACGGGATGGAAATTGTAAAAAGGGTATTAGTTGTAAAAAAGGGTGTGAAGCTATAGGGTAATATAATATAGGGCGAAAAGCGTTATGGGAAGAAGGTAAAAAGGGTAAAAATGGTGTGGTGTGAAAATGGTAGAAAAGGTAAAAGAAAGTTAATCTAATAAAAAAGGACAATAATGTCATACTTCCATACCTAACTACCCCGTTCTCTTACGGGGTAATTAACAAACTTTGTATATAGCTCAAAAAACAACAACTTTGTACTTAATCCATCCTCAGGAACTTTCTCCACACTTCCATATACTTGCATACTCCCTTCGCTTCAACAATATCTATACACCAAATTATGCATGCTCTTTTATACTTAAAACGGTTAATGTTTCTCTTTTTCGCAATTACGTCTACCATATTTAACCACTTCTTAATTAATTTACAACTTCCTTTTGATCCACAGACTGTACCTTCATATATTTACTTCTTCACTCAATCCACACACACATCCTCTCAACATGCCCAAATATGCGTAGTACTATTCTTTCACATTGACCTGTTGGATTCCCTTTTAAACTACAATCCTTTAGCACCCATTCATTACTGAATATGTCCTTATGAGTTATTCCAGATTCATTTCTTAGATATCTCATTCCAGCCACACTCACCTTGAGCTTGTGTTTATTCCGACAAACGCACCCTTGACATTCGTTAGATAGTGTTGACGTTAACACTCTTTTATATATAGTCATCTTTGTCTCTTTCTATACTAGTAGATTATTTGCAATATTTCATATGCATCCACCTACTCTCCAAGATACATTCACTGGTCTGTTGATCTCTCCATTGATCCTCGAATTTTTACAGAACATTCTGCCTTTATCCACAAAATCATTCCCTCTTTCTAATAGTTTTCCATTTATGCTATGATGACAACTACTTCCTGATCCATCCTAATTATAAAATATCACATTAGTTTCAGACACATTTATGCGAAAAGCTCCATCCAACCCAACATAAATTTTAATTCCATTACATAACTATGAAATTTCATCTAATTACCATGCAGCCACCATATACTCTCTATGAACATTCCATAACATACTCCTATTCACCCGATCGTACGATTTCCCAAAATCAACGAAGGTACAATAAAACTTTTTCCTTACTGATACACATTTATCAATCACGTGCTGCAACGCAGATATCTGGTCCAGGCAACTTCTACCTGGCGTGAAACCACAATGCACAAACAAAATCTTTACAGCAGTTATTTTAACGCGCCCTCTCAATAAAGAGTTCTCCCAAAAACTTTGACTGGAATACTCAACAATCTATATGCCCTATAAATTTTTCTTTTACTCATACTGTCTTTGTACGAAGTAACAATTACCGCATTCTTCCAGTTATTAGGAACATTTGTAATACCAGCACAAGCATTGAGAAACTCACACAATCTGGCAAGTAGTACCATACCCCCACACTTGAGTGTTTAACTCGTGATCCCATTTACGCCCGCAGCTTACCATACTTTAACACTTTCATAGCTTTAATCACTAAAGCCTCAAAATTCTTTCACTCATTTTCCCCATTCTCTGCCAATTTCTCTACATTTTCACAAAAATGGGATAAAGAAAACAGCTTATAAAAAAGAAAAAAGGGGGAAAAGATATATAAGGCTCAAAGTAAATAATAATACATCGTATGAGTTTTTATGAGGTATATAAATAGATAAAATTAAAATTTTAAAAATATGCAAAAGGTTCATAAGGGGCTGAAAGGGAAATAAATGATAGAAAGCTAATGATTTAAAAAGTGTAGACGGGGTTAGTTGGGTGAATAAAGTAAAAAGAGTGAAAAGGGTGGTAGGGAAATAAGGTTAAAAAGTGCAAATAGGTTAAAGAGAGTAAAAAGGTTAAAAAGTTTTACAAATGGTAAAATCGTTAAAATGTGCGTATTACATTTGGGTCACGTATACCGCTGGTGTTTAGCGTTTAAAAGAGTATCGTTAATCTTACATTACAGTTGTACTACAAGTTCCTTATTGAAAATTATTAAGCTAGGCGTGCTAGTACACTACTTGGCTCCGGCTGTTGTGGAGATCCATTTAGAATGGTTGTAAATGTTATTTTGAGCTGATCAAAAAGCATCACGTGATGAATAGTAAAACAACAAAATGCTGTGCTAATCTTACCTATACTAACCTAACTTAACCAAACCTAACTTAACCAAACCTAACCTAACGAAACCAAACTTAACCTAACCAAACCTAATCCAACCAAAACTAGCCTAAGCTAATCTAATATATGGCACAAAGATTAATGGGACCTAATTCATATCTACCTACATGTCTACTATCTGTTATTGTCCTCCTGGCCAATGAACATAGCCTCAATAAGCAATGAACGTTTGGGACATAGAGTCCCATGAACCAACCGTTTTCACCCAGTAAAATTGGTAAAAAAGGGTAAACGGGGCTATAAGGATAAAAGGGATGAATGTGGTATAAAAATGTTAAAATACTTTCTATTGGATTTAATTACATCTTTTTGTGAACCAGATATTTATTCTGTAATACTCCTTTTTTTTTACTGGCAGCAACATGAAAGAGTTCAAAGTGTGGTGTATTGAGAAGCTACGTAGATTAATCTTAAAATAAATGTCAACTTTTTAAACATGTTCAGATTATATCTATATTTTGACATTGTGTCATACTCAACCTGCTTTCACGTTTTTAATCACAATTCAAACCAATATAGGATTAATATTTAAACGTAGTTTAAGATTTGGTTACAATTCTCTTCGGTTTATTTACTATACTAAAAATGACAAAACTACTTTATAGATTCCAGTGTGAAGTACGCTAGTACTAAAATATAAAAAAACACCCAAGTATTTCCTAAAAAAGAGGATTTTTCTATGTATCTACTCTCAATATTTCACTGTCTCCTTTACAATCCTACCCTCTACCCTGGTTTAAAACAGGAATATATTTCCGCAATGTTTTAACAATTTGTAAGGCCTGGAGGATTTAAAAAAATCTGCTTTGTTTCCCTCGGTTATTTTAACATTTTTTTTACTTGGCCATTTTTGCTAGCCTTGATGAAAGTATTATTATTTATATTATATTGGATTACTGTGACACTCAAAAATAAATCTTCTTTCTTGCTTGAAAATTTAAATAATTACACTCGCTTATGTTAAATCAGGAAGGTTTAGTGAATAAAACAACTACTTATGGAGAAAAAAAAAGTTATAGCTTGGAAAGCTGGCATCTAATTATCACTGTAGGCCACGTGGATTAAACATAATGCTCGTCCAATCTTTTATTTCCGGTTATGGTAATGTTGGGGCTAGAATTTCGCTTGGGTGTTTTTCCTAAATGGTGTATCTCTATTTCTTTCTATCCATCTATGACCTAAAAAATTAGGGTACATTTCACGCACATTTGTCCTTTATCTTACTTATTCCATTAATGTGATTTAATTTGGAATGACACAACAGATGGGTATTAGAATGCTGTGTCAAATAGTTTTCTTCAACAACAAATTTAAAATTTATATATATATATTAGTTTTAAAAATCCATGTTAAAACAAAAATAATAGTTCAAAAATGAGATAAAATTTTAACCACTTCTTTATCTTTGTTAGAAATAGAAACATAAAATAACAAAAAAATAATACCTGTTCAAATAAGATCTGAAATATTAGAAAAGTGAGAACTCCATAATCTTAATAGTGCTATAACTTTTAAACGCACACTTCATGTTTCTAATATTATCGTGCTAATGTTCCTTGCTAATATTTCATGACCTGGGAAAACTTTTTAATTTCTCAGTAATTATATTATCAATAAAACTTCTAAGGCATCA
Organism: Timema poppense; assembly: GCA_902141375.1. NCBI lineage: Eukaryota > Metazoa > Arthropoda > Insecta > Phasmatodea > Timematidae > Timema > Timema poppense. The sequence continues at coordinate 22,183 of CABFOV010001964.1, forward strand.
TCTGTGCACCCACTACCTTTGCCGGTCTTGAAACTTGAAACCACTTCTCACTGTCAATTAGTCGTTGAAGCCCTGTGGCAACTTTATAGTGTTTCAACTTCCCCTCTCTACCCTTCCCTTCATCCTCAAACCAATCTTCATTCTGAGAGCAGACTCCTCATTTCATAGTCAATGAAGTAAATTACAAAATAATACAGATAATGGAATGATAGTCTCAGGAAAACGTACTATTTAATGGCCTGTAAACAGTTGGGAAATACGCCGACTTTATAAGGCTACAACGGGGACCTCGAGAGGAGGCGAGTTGTAGGAGTGAGATGTATAATAGGGGATGGTTTAGAGGAAGCCGGAGGAACTGGAGGAGGAGGGCGTAGTTTGAGGGTAATTTGCGAGTTTCTGTGTGCACCAACATTATTACCAACGTCACCACGCATGCCCTTTGTTCCGCTTTCTTGGAAGGTGATCGGATGCTTCAAAGTGTCTCTTAAGGTGCGGTCAAAGGGAACGCGAGTATTTGTACAGTTTTTATAGAATTGAAATGTTTTGGCCAAAACAAATCAAATATTTATCAAGTAGCAACATAGAGTTTAGTCTCCTGCACATGTTAATAGCAACAGATCTTTAATATCTGTCTAGGTTGTCGAGGAATTTTGTCAAAACTTTTTCTCTTTAATTAAAAAGTTTAGACAAAATTCCAAGACTTTTGACAGATATTCAAGATCTGTTGCTATTAGCATGTGTATAAAACTAAACTCTATGATGCTACTGGAGAAATATTTGGTTTATTTTGGCCAACAAAATATAATGCTATTAAAACCGAAAGATTACTCGCGCTCCCTTCTGCCGCACCTTAACGCGCTAGATTTTGACATGTGACGCGCTCAAGAACTTCTCTGAGCGCACACATTCACGATGTGCGTTTGACTTCCTCTCATTCGTGTATTCAACATCATTGTGTTTTTTTTTCTTTGTGCATAAACATAGGGATTCCAACTCTGAGCCACCCATTTTCAGAAATCAGTTTTTGTTCTCTTTTTATCACTATGTCTTACAAACTTTTCAGGCATAACGCAAACATAATAATACATCTAATAGGAATGGGATGAGTAAGAAAGTATTTAAGAGGTAATATTTCCACAATTGTGTATAAATAGATTGGCAAACCATTTAATAAAACTCATCCACATTAGTATCGGACAGGATTAAAACCATGATCTCCACATCATCAATAGAAATACAGTTGATTACAAAAGAGACGCCTTAGATCATGAGACCTTCGATCTAGGTCTGTCAAATGTTCAGCACCATTGGTGTTTTATGTTCTTTTTATTTTGTACCGAGTCTCGATATTCATCAGTGCTTACCCTATACAGGTAACTAGCTATAGTGTTGTGGTAAGAATGAAGAAGGTATAGTTAATTAAAAATGTAACAACATTTATGAGGTTGTAGCATTGTTTGCCACAAACTAGCCGAACACAAACAATAACAATCAACTCACCAATTTTACCAAGTCCGCCGGCGGTCGGATCGTCTACACGACTACACACACGAACGACACGACTGAATACAACGTACTGAAAGCCACGCCTGTCCAACATTCTGCGACGACCTTCCCGCAACAAAGATCTTCAACAAGGAAGAAGAGACACTCCACCCATGCTCAAGCCTGCCACCTAGAGGGTAGTAGAACATTCCACGGCTCTCTATATTCTTTGGAATACCCCCCCTTTCCTTCCATTCACTCCGTGTGCCGTAAGCTGTGCTTTTTGTATATAAGTGTGACCGTGTGGAATAAACGCCATTCTGGGACTGGCTTTGGAAGTAGCTTGTGCTAAGCTACGGCTTCGAATATTAACAATGTAAGACAAATTCTTTTTCGACGTTATATTTATTATTCTAAATTCATTTTCGACTCTTCATCTTCAAAAACACTAACTTTAATATTTACACGTATTATTTGCATCAAGTATTGCGGACTTAAGCTTTTATCTTTTATATGGGCTGAGATATTGCGTCTTTTTTGGACTTGTATTTATTTTTGATGAGTATTGCAGACTTAAGCTTTTATCTCTTAAATGGGCTGAGATATGGTGTCGTTTTCTATAAGATATCTTTTGGACTTGTATTTATTTTTGATAATAACGAACTCCAATGAAAAGACATTGTTTCTAGAATATACTTTTCTCACTTAAGATTATTTTTAATATCGACATACTGTAACTGTTAACTTTGCCCATGATGTTTGTTTTGAATATTAAGTTTAAGAATTGGGCAATAATAGAATATCTAGCGGCATATATATTTACTTTAATTATACCCTTTTTTAAGCATTAGGGACTTTACTTTATATTAATCCATGTTAGACGTTAGGTTTTGGCCTTGGGCTTATTGTAATATAACATCTTTAATTGCTCTGTTTATATTTAATGTTTAATCGTTCTCTCTTGAACTTAGGATATTGGGCGCCATCAGCGCGTATGAGAAATTAGTGATAGCCGCCATGACGACTAAGTGTTAGGTAAATATTAGTTTAGAGCTGGCGAGTTATTATGGGTTTATTTTACTAAGGTCAACCTTGCTTTCTGTAATTTGGAATATTATATATATAGATATATATATTTTTGTTTATGGGAAAAGGAGATAATGAACGACTGACAGGAAATAACTCAATATTTTTAGGTTGAACATTGACGTTTATATTAAAGTTATTGTCTAGAGTCATTCATTGTGTTTTTTGGCTTAACCAAGTTTTTAGCGAAGTTTTTCGCCTATACGTACTGCGACCTCCCTAAGAGGCCATGACGCAAGGTTGCGTATATTGTATTCTATAAATCGTTTGAAACTATTGCTTCAAATAAATTGTTATCCATATCTTGTTGAATCTAAATAAAATTTCTCTAGACTATTATGTTTGTATTTTACCTTTTTATATACTCATCCCTAGGTAGGTTAGGTAGGTTAGGTAGGTAGGTAGTGCTTATTGCGTGTGCTGGGCTCCAGTTAGGTCTTGCCCAGTTTTACTTTGCCTTTTCACTCACCCAGCACACTCTAAATTTTTCTTCTTGCTTATTATAATTTTTTTTTTGTATTTGGACACGCCTAATTAGGCGTAACGGTTCAAGGTGACCTGGTGGTCTAAGGGTAAGGTGTCAAACATCTGTGTTGGGGGTCCGAGATTCAATCTTTCGTCCCAGCACAGATTTATCTGATTGCCAAACCCTCCCTTCACCTCTGACAAGACGTATATTAATCACAACTTGTGAATGTGGGGAGTGCCAGGCCTCCACCGTGGTTCGGGTCCCACGTTAAACTGTAGGTCCTCCATTTCATCTCACAATCACTCTACCATTAGACATTAGCGTAAGAGCGTATAGCCTGAACGGGTAGTAAGGTGCTGTGCTAATAATAATAATATACTTTATAAAAGTGTGATTGGACACGTGGTCTTGGACCCAGAACTTGTAAAATACTAGATTACCGTTATCGTAGGACTTAGGGTTCGAACCTCATCTGAGTTCACTGGGTAGGAAGGGAGTGCAGAGTTTTCCCATTATATTTTCAAACTTACTTTCTTTACTCAACTATACTAATCATTATTCGTTTGATAAAGTCCCTTTACCCGCATCAGTTGGCACCTGTACTAGACGTCAAGATCATTTCGTCTGGTTTGTTGGTGACGAGTAATTTGAGGGTCCATAAGTCCTCTAAACGTAAATGTTATTATTATCATTATTATTATTATTTGCACCTCAATGTGTAATAGTAGGGTGATTTTGAGATGAAATGGAGGACCTACAGCTTTACGTGGGATCCGAACCATGGTGGAGGCCTGGCATTACACACATTCACAAGTTGTGATTAATACATGTCTCGTCAGAGGTGGAGGAATGGTTTGTCGATCAGATAAATCTGTGCCGTGACCGAGAATTGTACCCTGGACCCCCAGAAAAGACACCTTACCTCTTGGCCTTTTTTATAAAGCAGGGGACATTATTCTATAAGTGCTCTGTTTTCCCCAGCTTTACCCACACAATAATTATTAGTTTCTTGCGTATTTCATTTTTCTTAGCCAGAGATTATGGTTGATTCACATACACATTTTTCCATTTATATCACTAAGAATACTTTTATCTTTTAAAATTGTGTATATAATCACTGGTATAGCTATTAGTTCCTATATAATATACCAGCATTTATCTAAAATAAGTTGACAAAACTTATTTTATCTATCTAATTAAATAATTATTTAAATGCTAAGTTACTTAATTGATTTGTTTACGTCAAGCACATTTAAACGCATGGTTTGTCTAAACGAAAATAGATGGGTACTATAACAAAGGATAAATACTATGATTTTCGAATGTAAAGAGATGAATGCCACTAAATAAAAGGAAAGTGTAAGTGCATCTTATTGAGAATAAATCCCAGCAATCAGAGTCAATCACTCTATTCATGCGGCTGTACTTCCTTAAATAGAAGGTTTAACTTTCTTTTAAAAGTCTATCAATTTGTACTAAATTTCCTGTATATCCTTTATATGTTATCTCGACACTTTTTTTTCTCTCTTTAAGGAAAACTTATATCTCACCCAATCTTATTTTAATTCCATATTTTACGAAACCGAATATTTATCCTAGCTTTTAATTCCATTTTCTGATTTTAGAAAAGATGATAAATAATTTAGAAATAGTAATCTAGTACCTGAAATGGAAAAACAACATTTGTTATTCAAATTTTTAACAAAATAGTCATCAGTAAACTACTCTTTAACGAATTTATACCCAAAACCTAAGTATTCTGCGTTATTTGAGAGCTCAAACAAATTCTATTCATCAACTTTATACAAAATCGTTATAACCAATTTCAAAAAATCAGAATGAAATATAATAATTTATCACTAAGCTACCCAAAATTTAAGGAATAGGGTCAAAATCAAAAAAATGCCCCGAGATATTGCCCTTAAACATCTAGATATTAAATCAATTCAAATTTTAAATAAAAACTCTTTATCCTCTCAGAATCTCGAATCATCATTTTAAGGATTTGAGGGTTGCACTGCTAGTTATTTCTAAATGACTTTCTAGCGCCCTAGCTACGATATATTTCACGTTGCTTTACACTTTTTTTCTTCGCTCATTCGTTAAATGGATCTTTGACTCTCCGACACAAATACCCAACGTGAGCTAAACTGTCTCACACATACATATACACACATACATTAACATAAAACCTTTTTGAAACCGTTGAATAAGGGTCTGATGAGATGTTCTCAGATGCCTATCACCTCCAGATCTCCATACGTGTTTGTATTGACGGATTGCCGTACAAAGCCTAAAGACACTCCCTCAGTCAACGTTGAACATGTGTGTATCTTTCCCTCCACATTAAGCACAAGGGAGGTGTTCAGTCGTGTAGTTAGTCAAGAGCAAATACAAGTCTGACGAAGTTGAATTGATCTAAAGAAGGTCTACCTAGGTGACTGAGATATTGCCAATCTAATGTTGTGCTTAGGTTCAATAGTAACAAAGGCTTTGACAGTATATAAGTTTGCTGTTTACTACTACTACTAATAATAATGATATTTAGCACCGCGTCTTACTACCCGTTCGGGTTATACGCTCTAAGTACTAATTACTCTAATGGATTAGGAATTGGGAAGGATTGAATTAGAGGAAGTGAACCCACATTTGCGTGGAGGGAGAGTGGAAAATCATTTAGGAAAAACCGCCCCCAGTTCACCCGACTGAGATTCGAACCTCGATCTCCCCGTCCTCAGCAGTCGAGATAAACACGACTTGCGCGTTAGACAACTACGCCACCGAGGCGGGTCATGCTGTTTACTAGGAATAACATGAAACTATTTTATAAAGTCCTATAATTAAATATAAATTTAAACATAGCTTATAGTATAACATTTCTACTTTGTGAAATCCAAAAACCCACATATTTATGGTTGATTATTCAAAGAAAGCTTCCCGAGGGAAAAAAGGCATCCGGTATAATAGTATAGATGAGATCTTTGTTATTTGAAAAAATAATGTAATTCAATAAGAGAGCCAACAACTCAAATTGTATTGGCATTTGTATTTTTCTCCTTCCTTGTTTCTATTACTAGCAGACAGATCCAACCAGTAATGACCTACTTTGTTTTTTTACTTATTGCGAAGTTGAAGAGCAAAAAAAGTCACCTACATGGACGGTAGCCTATACAGCTGTAGAAACAGGATAGTCTATAGTTTCGGCTTTGGATTTAAAATGTATCATAAAAATATTTAAATGTTTAGGATGATTTTAATTTTTGGTCTGTTTTACAAAGAATTTCACTCAACTCTTGAAATTATTAACGATTTAACCTTTAGTATATTGGAAATGTAAATAAAAGTACTTGCATTTGTGTGGAAAGGAAATAGGAGAACCAGTGAAATAAAAATAATACTTAGCATACGTCATACTTACCCGTCCAGTTTATACGCTTAAATAGTAATTAGTCTAATGGGTTAGTAAGTTATAAGGTTGTGTAAAGAGGAAGTGAGCCCGCATTTGTGAGAGAGGGGGAAAAAATTCAGGAAAAGCGCTCCCAGCTTACCCTAGCGAGATTTAAACCTCGATCTCCCCGTCCTCGGCAGTCTAGCTTAACATGAAACTAGCGCGTTAGCTAACTATACCAGCAAGGTGGGTACCAGTGCTATGTATTGCGTATGGAAGATTACCCCTATTGCAACCAATGAAGATGTGAAGATAGACCTTCCCATCATCGCCAATTCAGTATATTGTACGGCTCTAACCTTATAACACATGAACATATTTGAATTTTTTTTAGAGAATGCCTAACTAAATCTTATTTCAACGTATAAAAAAAAATAACACACTTATTTTGTCCAAAATTTCATTACATTTTTCAGGAAGTGCTTTACACAATTTATTTTTAATACCTTAGTGAAAGTAAAACTCCAAAGCAATTAGAAACAAAAATAAACAAACCAAATTATCCTTCTCCCGTTACCCCTCTCCCCTCCAAATAAAAGACACACACGTGTTGTTTCGTATGTAAATGACGTGGTGAAATCCTTTAGGCCTTTCTAGAGGGTGTCATTGGTATACGAAATTAGTGTTCAGTTGGGTGAACCTAGCCACCTTTGGAATTTCCATCTGAGAGCCACTTCATTTGACCTGGAGGCACACATGCATAAAACATTGTCACACATGTCCCAGGGATAGTCAATATCTATCAAGGTGTGTCATCATCAACTAAAGTGAAACGCACAGAACTACTTGTAATGGAGGATTCACAAGAAAAACAAATACACCTCATAATTTTGAACAGGGTAACCTGGGACCTAACTGTATTTACATTTAAGATAAAGTTATATTTATGACTGTAGTTGTAAAATAGATTAAAATATTATACAGTATTTAATCTTCAAGTATGCCTTATTTCTTGATAAACATATTTCTGTGTCCTAGAGTCCTTATAAAATATGCAAACAGGAATGCATAGTTTATACCAATGTATTTTAGAATAGTGCATTTCATTATATATACATACTCATATATATTATTATATTATATTAAGAGATAACAATATTATTTTGTATTCTTAGGCTTGGAATTAATGTTTTTAATTTCGAATTAGTAAATTCTGGTATTATGAAAAATAAAGATAAGGCATATTTGATATGTATACAATTAAGAATAGTATATTTTTATCTCACAGCTAGAGGCATCAGTAAAATTTTAAAATACAAGTAAATACACAATGTTTAAAACCAAATAAATAATAATTAATCATAAAAGGCCTTCTATATTTTTATAGTTTCTGTAAAACTATCTCAGACACTATATAATAATATATAGACAATTCGACAGTGATATTAAAGAGTAATATTTCTTATTATATAAGGTACCACACTAAAATATTTATTAAATCATATTTTTCATATTGGTCATGTATTTTTAGTTTATAAACTCATTTTTTTCCCCTTAACTTTGCTTTTAAAAAACTCTTCTCATTCAATCATAGTACAAAATGGTCCAGTAAACAAAAATCGGTATGGTAAAGATAAAACATGGCAGTAGAATTATCATGGTCGTGGAGGGTAAAGTCAGGGTGATGTAAGCCAAAATCCTTAGGGGGTTTGACGTCCTCCAAATTCAAAGCTCAACTCTCTAGCCCTCTTCACTGCCCCAACCAACCCTCACCAACCCCTCCAGTTTATAAAGACAAGGGGATGAAGTGTGGTGTACCTCAAAGTTCTCGACATGTCGCCGCAACTTCACGCACCTTCTAGGTCCGCACTCGTGGCCGCACTCACGCGTTTTCTACCGCGTTCTCATCACGGGAAGAGGAAGAATGGTTGGGGGGAGATTACTCTGTATTTTACTAGCAAACGCGAGCGCAAATTTCGCAATGCTAAGGTAAAAATAAAAACAAATAGTACTTTCTATAATAAATACTTTGTCTAAACTAAAGAAAATAAATCTGTTTCTCAAATTAATAAACACAAAGATACGTATATTAAATTTATAAAGAAACTTTATTTAAAAAAGAAAAATTAACAACAAATACATAAGGCCTTCATATTTACAATGTTATTGAGGAAACTTCAGTAGAGATAAACATTTGTTGTTACTATTTCGCCCCATAGCTCCATCGGTTACAGATATGCATCTGCAGTGGGAGAGGGGTGGGAGGATTCTCTTTCTTTTTTCGTTTTAAAGTCTCAAGGGATATCTCCATCCGAAGATGGACACCACAGTCCAGATGTATCCGGAGATGCATCTGGAGGAGGTGGTAAGGGGTGGAGGAGGGAGGTGACCTTGATTTCTTGTTAAAAAAAAAGTTTAATTGCAGTTGCACATATTCAAGTCAAAAAGTTTATATTAAAGTTTCTATTAAAGTATTCTTTAGTCAACTAAGAACTTGTCAACTTACACTAACACACCCTACACTACAATTTTTATTAAAAGGGTATTTTAGGATATAATAACGTCTTCCTTGGGACAAATGAATAAACATTGCATCATTTTGATTGTTTTCATTTTAGAACAATGGTTATTTAACTGTTCGGGCTACACGAATAAGTACTAATTACGATAATTTGTTAGGGATTGGGACGAATTAAATTTTGTGAATGTGTACCAGCATTTGTGTGGTGGGAGAGTGGAAAACATAATCAGGATAAAACCCCAATAATACTCCTGACTTGGATTAAAAACCCAATAGCGGACGTCCAGTCTATTGAGAAAGTGACGCCTTAGACCAGTTGGCCCCCAAAGCTGATTTTGTTTGGGTTTTTTCTTTCGTACCACGTTTTACTTGGGTATTGATAATATATTATGTATATTAAAAATGTCAGCTACATATCATATACGATAGTTCAAGTATTGTTACGTGAAAGGAGATTTAGTAACCTGTCCACCCCACCCATCTTATGAAAATTGGATGGTAGATTTCTTCAAAAGTTTTACGCCATGTAAAGATTTTTCAGAATATATTTTTTCTGGACTTATCTGATTTTTTTTTTTTTTTTAAGAATTGTTCAGATCTATATTTTTTTTTATTTTTTTGNCTAAATTGCTTTCAAATTTTGAGTCAATTTTTCAAAGATAAAAATTCCATTTCTAAGTATTAGAAAGTAAAATTCTATTCTCTCAAAGTGTTTTAGTATTTGTTTGGGTTACATACAAAGATAAAGTTATTGGGGTCAGTATAAGGAAGACATTAGTGAGAGTAAATATACCAACACTGTCTAAGGGGGAAGTGGGAAATGTTTAGTAGAACCAACCAACTAAGGTCCAACCTTTTCATCACCATAATATCAGGCTATATGAGCTCGAGATTTTGTCGGATGTGCTTACATATGTGAGAGAGTGGAGCATAAATTAAAGGGGCCGCCTCGGTAACTAGGATACTGTTGCGCAGGCATTCAGCTCTAGCACGAAATTTAATTATAAGATGAGTTATTTAAAAATACAATTCACGCCAAAATAATGTCGAAAGATTCCAAAAGGGCTCTTTTTCCTAACCATATATTTCGAGTTCTTTTTTATAGAAATTAATGTGTTAAAACGTGATATTAGTTGGTTTTCATCGACTTGTTAGGCGTATTTGTGGAGTTATGAGAGACTATGCTTGATCAAAGAGGGCTCTATCCTTCCTCTAACAAATATAATATTTTTTTTATAGTCTCACAAAGAAAATTTTAATATATTTTGAGATCTAACTGCAAACTTTTCTCTTTACCTTAAGATAAGTTTTCTAGTTTTATTCCCCCCCAATCTTATTGAAATGACAAGAGGTGGTTGGAGATGAAGGATGAAAGGGATTATAGACTTAGATAAAATATAAAAGTAGCTAGTTTCATAAAATGAAACATAACATTTTATTTTAAGCCTTGTGGCCTGAGAGCGATTGATAATTTCTCGCTGACCAAAGCGGCCTCCTTAATTCTACCATCCAGATGTTAATTTATAGATAATATTTTCTTGTTTAGCTTATTTTCAAGCCATATTCTGATATATATGTGTTCCTTTAAAGTTAATTCTAAGTGCAATATATTTTGTATATCTAATTTCCTTTCAGCCATAGTTGCTTATACAGCCAAGGCTATATTTGGCATTATGGGAAGCCTTTCAAGGTTAGGTTTCCTTAAAACAAAACGAACAACTTCTATGAAGAACTATTCTAAAAGTAAGACAAAAAATTATTAGGAACCCTTGAATAGTTGGAAAATATTTTGATTAAAGTTGAGCATTATCGTTTTAAGTTTGTTTAGGCGTGACATTTATTTGAGAGAAAATACATCAAAGGAAGTGTTTGATTTATTAAAAGAGGTTAGGTGACATCATCAAGTCATCAATATTTAAAAAATATATTGCATAGCTTTTGTCATTTATGAACGAAAGAATCAACAAGATACCAACCTATTTTACAAAATCTGAAAGTTTGCCAATCCATTGATCTTTTCTTCAATAGCCTACATGATAGATAGCTCTATGATTTGGAACGGCTGTTTCCAATTGTGATAAATTATACCGGATTAATCGTGGCTGATATGGATAAGTGTTGCATACAACTAGAGGCATGGAAGTTAGACTGTAGCCTTATTTTATTAATGTAATATTTGTGGCTACACTGTTATGTAACAATAAATTCCAAATTTGTTCATAATTTTATTAAATGATTTGGGATTGAGATCTTAGTTTGTAAAAAATGAATTTGTTTATATAATTCAGACGACAATAGTGGTTAGATGTGTGTATATATAACCTTCTACCCCTAGATTTCCCATCAAAGGAATCAGGCTGCATTATATCATAGATAGTTGCCTTAGAAGTTCATTTGAGCAACTCTTGAGTTAAAGTAAAGTGCCAATAATATCAGATTTTAGATCCTCACTATCGTGTCATGAGGGGTTTGGGTTAGCCATTGTAATGTTTCGATTAGCTCCTTATGCACTGCCCCTTTAAGAATATGTGATACCAAAAAGGATAAGTAATATTGTACATGATTCGGCAGAAATATATCCCCATTAGAAAAGTGAATAAAACAGACAAAATAGAAATCTAATTGTATAATATAGGCGAACAATGTTTGTAATTTTTTTTTTCATATATCTGCTATTAATTTTTGAAAATTCTAGCTCTCGTATGCCGACCTTAATTATTCTTATAGGTTTGCAGTTTACCTTGAAATTTCGCATCACTCAACTCGTCGTTTCCGGTGATATCTCAGTGATTTAATGTCATATAATAGCTTTCATATCATAGATGGTTTATTACCTCTCTTTAATGATATCAACCTTCAGATAACCCCAGAGATACAAAATCATATTCAGCAAGATTTGATGACCATATAGGCCATGGGATGCCACCTCATTGCGAGATTAGACATCAGGGGCATTCCTGAATTGTCTTGCAATGTGAGCAGTGGCACTATATTGTTGAAACCACAAATGTTTGGCCTGATCTTCGAGTGCGTTAAGTTTTTGGCTGCAAGCAGTCGCAAAACATGTTGACATAAAGGCCAAAAGTTAGTGTAATTCATTTCTTTCTTTCCTCTAAAATGTATGACCCTATTATTTCAAGTTCAATAATGGTACACCAAAACGTAACAACGCTTAGAGTGCAGGGGATTATTTTCTGCCCAGTATCAAAAATTCTGCTTATTTACATAACCCGAATGTCAGGGTATGTAGAAATAGGGTAAATACAAGAAATGAAGTAGTATGTGCTTAAGAGTAGACGGATAACCAACTCCGATAGGGCGCCTCCCCATGTGGCGGATAGGGGGGGTGTTCGCCACAGCTGGGTGCACCGTCGGGCTGGGATGAGAAACCATATCTGTTGGGGTAACCAGCGGAGGAGGGTACCGGGGAAGTAATACACCCAGGGTGGACCAACTGGAATGAGACTCAAATTGTATCTCGAGTAGGTACTTAAGTGTCGAACCTGTTTAAACAAAAGAAAATTTGGAAATTGTATAGTAGTAGAAAATTCTTTGGCAATGTGTAAATACGGCCTGGATCAAAAATTGTAACATGCCAGGCAAAATAAAGAAACAATATAATAATATTAACATAACCCAATACATGAAAATGGTCTTCATCACTTGACAGTGCTATAGAGTTCACTGGAACATTTTCAAGAATAGCCTGGAAAGAAGTGACACTATTAATCCAGTCACGTTCATTTAACTGCCGTAAGAAGATCATTTTGTATGAAAGAAAATATAAGTCCGCAATTAAAATTCTCCTTACACTCCGTCAGAGATTCCTAAAGCAGCAGCGTGTTTAAGAGCTGAGCGTCGTGGAGATTGTGTAAATGCCTTTTCGGGTGTTCAAACGCTACGTGGTCTACCAGGTGGTTTCTTCTTAAAAGCTTAACCTGTAGGTCTAAAATTTGACACCCATAAAAATATTGTCTTTTTACTGGGTATGTCGACCTAGCCTAAGGTTTGTACGAAATAATCGCTGTGTGGCAATGGCAGAATCAGCATTTAAAAAAGTCTCAATAACAAGTGCGCGATGCTACCCACTCCATGCCATAACGGAAACTGGAATTGCAGATTATTCTCTACAAAATGGCGTACCGACGCCATGCCTTGTACTACTAGCGCGCCACCAGCAGCGGTGGTAAATCGGGGAGATATTTCTACCAAACCCTGTACAATATTTCCTGCACTGGAAACTGGATTTTTATTGTTTTAAATGTTTTAGTGTGTTGAAATCCGATAAAATAAACGTGTGTTAATCCCAAAGGCTGGCAAAAGACATTGTTTTTAAATAGTGGATAGATGTATATATTGGTTGTGTACTGAAAATCACTTCAGGCACATGTGCATCCAGTCCAAAAGTCGACCGAATAAACTTATGTCATATTCATTCTAGAATTTCCAATGTAACAACCAATAATAAGTTAGTGTTTTAATCTAAATAAACTAAATGGGAGTGTCTCTGAAATGTACAAATTATGTTCTAAAGCCGCGTCCAGACTACCGAGCCAAACCTCAGGCCGAACTTCAAGTCGAGCTTCAAGATGAACATCGAGCCTAATCACGTCGCAAGTTGAACCTCAAACATTACTACGAACCATATTTTAATTTATAAAGTTATTTACTATTGTGGATGACACACGCCATGAACAGGAAAAGTTTTAAATTGGCAGCCGCGGCATATTTGTTTGGTTTGTTTGTTATCGCCTTGTTTTACTACCTGTTTAAGGTTAACGCTTACATGATAATTACTCTAATGGGGTAGCAATGAGGAAGTAACCATTATAGAGGTAATCAAACTGCATTTTCGTAGAAGAAAAGTGGGAAAGCATTTAGGAAAAACCACCCTCAGTAGAACCGACAATGATTTGAAACCAGTGTAATGCATCTTAAGTACGACAGTCCAACACACGATTGAAGCGTTAGAACACTACCCAAATGAACCGGGTTAGGACGTATTTACACACAAAATATACCTGGTGTGACGGTCTCATCACTTTTCTTCAAACAGATAGAGGCAATTTCCAACATGTTTTCAATGTGAAATAATTTTTCTAACAAAAAAAAAAGCATCACCATAGTTGCACAGTTTACAACCCACAAATAATCATCTAACTCTAAATAATGTTGTTAATATACGCTTTAACTTTTAAACATTACATTATTTTTTATTTGTTTCCCTCGCCCTTTTATAAAACAAAATTGCAGTTAATTTTTAATATGTCAAACAAACTTAATTTCGGTGTCGTCAGAGCAGCAAAGCAAAATCGTGTTGTATGCGACCAGATTTTTAACTTGTCTGTTGGAAACAACCACATTATGCTATGAGTTATTTTCCCTTTACGTACATATCCTATTGCTTTACTGAGTTTAGTTGTAGATATTTAATCTCCAATAATACATCAGTACAAAATTCTCAACTAATTTATTCAAGTAGCTTATTGCATTAAGACGTATTTTCAAGTCCTTCGTATTTTAGAAGTCCAGTAATATATTATCAATTCTTTGATACAATTATATATAGGTCGTGGTCCATTTTCTTGCAGTTTTGCTTAACTCCTTAGACATGTGTTCAGGTTAGGCTAGGCTGTGTTAGGTTAGGTATGACTATGTTGTATGTTGTTTAAATTATTTTGCTTATATGTTTTTTGACAAATACCTAGCTCGTTCACTTGGATGAATTTTAAAAACATGTTTGATTGCTCTGAACATAATGAAAGTTTTTGTGGTCGGTTTTATCACCATTCTCTTTGAGCACGGTTGCCTCCAATATGTTACCAAAATTGTAAGATGTTATAAAAAGTCCAACACACAACTGCTCAGCTAATATTTTAAGCACGTGTAACGAAAGGTTAGAAAGAAACAATAATTTAAAGTTGCATGTGGTTCGGCCCAAGGTTTGGCTAACAGCACCCTCCAATGAGTTTTTAGCTGAGCCTCATAATATTCTTCCATGTTTCGTCAAAATACCGACATTCATTGGGTTTCTGCGAACACTCCAACGAGCCCATTTATCCAACATTAACGACGTTCGAGGCGAGGTTCGGCTCAAGGCTCGGCTTTGGCTCGCTAGTCTGGAAGCAGCCAGCATGAAATGAAATAACGCAACCTTAGCTCTTTATTTGGGAATGATAAATTTATAAGATCAATAATAGTAAGTTAACCATGTTTAAAATGTCCACAAATAAATAAATACGAAAATTTTGATTTTGTGGGCTTTTTTTAAATTGTATACCCTAGGTAAATTATTATCTATGACAAGATTTAAAACTAAAACGTAATTAATAGACTTAATTAAGGTAATTGTATTTTCTTTGGTGCACGCATGGTCAATGACGTCACTCTCAAAATTTACTCGACTGCCAATGACTGGGAGATTTTGATTTGAATACCAGTCGGGTACACTGAAGATATTTTCCTAAATAGTTTTCCACAGTGCCTCCACACAAATGCGGGTATACTTCTTCTATATTCAACCTTACTCATCCCAAACACACTGGCATAATTAGTACGTATGCGTATAGCCTGATACGGTAGTAGAACGTGATGCATAAAATAAAAAATAAATAAAAAGTACATGTAGAATAGCTTCACTTGTAATGTTAAGAGTAAATAAATTTACAATAGTTTTTTTTTTTACCTTCAGCTACACCTTCCCTCTTTCCTCCAACATCCCT
>CABFOV010001964.1:44826-55086 GCA_902141375.1 Timema poppense
CCCCACGTTTACAAGGTAAAAGATGAGAAGCATTTTTATTACGTACTGGTTTATAAAGAGTTAAATAACTTGTATATGTACATATTATATTAATAGTATTTTAAGTATTAAAACGATTCGGTGGTTTCAAAACTTACCAGTGACATACTACCACCCGATCCCCTACCCTTTCTCCCAATAGTTTTTTGCTACCAATTAAAATCATCTAGTGCCTTGCAAACTTCCAAGAGATGTAGAATTATAATATTATTTCACAATTATTAAAAACCAATTCAATCTTTCATTGGTGAAATGCCGATCCAACCCAATTAGTTCGATTAGCTAGTTAAACTAAAATTAAAATAAGAAGCTTCAGAATGTTTTGTTTTGCCCCATACTTTAACGTTAATAACAATTAATTAATTATACGTGTTAAAGTTCTTGTGATTTATTGGGTGTAAAGCATTTTTATTATTTCCAAGACAATACAAATGATATTTAGTAAATATATAAAAAGCCACTAAATTATTAATTTCACTAATCTGATAAAAGTATTCCAAGATTCTATCTTTTCCACAAGTATACTAATTACCTAAAACTAATCCTAGTGGTTTAACTCTCTTTTTTTGTGGATTTATAATCAATGCTAACCAAAATACTTTGTTGGGATTATTTTAAAATAAATATATGAATATAAAACAGAACTAATTATATAAAACGTAACATTAAATAATATTAAAAATATCCGAAAATATTTAAACTCTTGCTCTAGAAGTGTTGTTTTATGGCTAGGAAACTCTTAAAAGCGGAAATATAATGTAAAACTACTTAAATAATAAATAATAAAACCACACAGTCCTCACTCATTCCTAATTTAATTTAAATATTGTGTAAAAAATATATAAAATATTCAAGTAGTGAAAAGAATAAGAGAGTACTCAAAAGTAGTAAAATGTATTATACATTTCATTTTAATTAAATTTCATTTTCCTTTCTCTCCGAGACACATTAAGATAATTTGTTTAAAGTGAAATACTGTTTATGTATTATAAAAATTCCATTACAAAATGGTTTTGTTTAAACAACTGCGCAAAGATGTAAGTTTTTTTTATTTAAGAAATGACCCAAACATAAGTTTTACACCAATTAAAATTAGATAATTTTGTAATGTATACTATAGTTTTGAGTGCATAAGCTTGAATTTTTATTTCCAAGAATTAAATTACATCTGCATCTGCATTGGTGGGCACGTGGGTTAGGCGTTAAGCTCTCTCATCGTCTAGGTGGAGGTCAGGGTTTTAATCTTACCTGATGTTCCGACTATGTATTTAATAGATGCTTTTCTATTCTTCCTCCATGCAATTGCTTGTACATTTTATCCACACTATACCCAGCTCATCCCTATCGATTAGGTGTAGTCACATTTGTTTATCCCGTTTTGGGTCGTACAAAAAATACGCTATGGTCCTAAACAAACTCCTTCAATATAAATATTATTATATAAATTATATAATATACCAAATAAACGGTTATTGTAAATTTCCATGTAATGTACAGTGCTCCAGATTAAATTATTAAAGATGGATTTAACCTCTTTGTAGTTACTTTAGTCATCATGGATAAAATGTTTAATTGGCATAGGTATAGGAAATGTTTATTTAGAAAGCTCTTCTAATTTCCACTAAATTTAAATTTGATGAATTAAGTTTTAAAATCAAGTCAAAGAAAGTTGTTGATTAAAATCGTTAAAATCCAACATTTTTCTATTCGCCCTAACTAATTTCCATTCAAAGAGATATCCATTATTCACGATACAATTACTGTATTAAAACTATTTATCCAACTAGAATCAATAATAATAAAAATAAGTGTTTGTTTGTGTGGGATTCCCAACCAAATCTACGTCACGCAGAGATCTGAAATTTTTAACATAGGTGGGCGAAAGGGGGCCCTAACGCATCTCAAAGCCAGATTTTTCTATATTTAATCTGATAATTAAATTATAATGGCAAATCGGACCCCCTCGGGGGAGGGGGGGGGCTTATATAATTCTTATACCACAGTGGTTCACGGGCAACGCCGCGCGGGCTTGCAAGTGATTGAATTAAGTGAAGTTCTCTTTAACCCGAAACATCAGGACTAACTATAATTAATGATGACTTAATCTACTAATACACCTTCAAGCCAAGTAAGCACCTGGAAGTGTATGATAGTTTTGATACATCAGTAAGCTACCGACTCAATGAATGGAATACCATTTAAGCATCTAAATATATTATATATGATTAATCCACGCCATATACATGAAATTGATAGGAGTGTCATTTGTAATGCAACTATAATATGTAATTTGAACTGATCGATTATATTGAATATTTGCATTTGTGGTTTTACTAATGCCTTAACTTAATTGGCTTTAATAAACAACTAAAAGTGGACTCATTATCACTTGTTATATTAGATAATCTGCGTACAATGGAATTCAAAGCGTGTAGTCATTACACTCGACAATGAAACAATACGCCACGCTAACAATGGCTCAACAGTACCGCATTGTCATTATTAATATATATTGGAATTAACCATAATTCTCAATTACTGAGCATGGAGTTGGAGTAGGCAATCACAAAATACAACATACATAAAAAAAAGCCTTTAAAATAATATTCGTGAGATAAACGTTTACACGTGTATATATACTCAAGTGTTACAATTAAAAAAATTATAGACATGGTGGTCTAGGGGTAAGGTGTCGGAGTTGTGTGTTAGGGGCCCAGGGTTCTAATCCCGGTCCCGATACAGATTTATCTGATTACCTAACCCTTCCTTCCCCTTTGGGAAAGTGTGTGCCCTCACACTGAGTAAATGTTTGGAATGCCAGGTCCTCACCGTGGTTCGGAACCCATGTTTACCTGTAGATCCCCTCTGCTACCCATCATCATCATCATTCTCACGTATCATCCTATCATCCGGGGACAATGGATTTCGCGTGAATGATGTTCCCACCTCAAAAATGAATTCCTCCATACGCCAGGAAAGCAGAGGTGTGGATTAGGTCTAATGGGCAAGATCTAAAGCATTAACCCTACCCACCCCCACATTACAAAAACTTTCCAAATAATCTCTTTCGATACTAGAATGCCTTTAAATGAGAGGTTGGAGCTCCAATTTCGGTAGCTTTAGTAAAGTTGTTACTTCCTATATGGTTGTCCGATCTCCCGTCTTCTCATTCTCCACTCAAATGTGGGTACACTTCTTGTAAATTCAACCTCCCTCTTTCCTAACACAATAATACCCAACCGCTTAACTCAAGATCTTGGGTTCGATTCCTTTATCCTTGTGTCATTTCTCTAATAATTTAAATTAATTGATAATATAATATTAAAAAAAAATCTAAAGCCTTGTTCCCACGACCTGTTGTATGGAAAGTCGCGAACGGCTTTAGGTTTGTAAATTCGTGAGCCTGTAGTTCGTAGAGTTACGAGCCTAACTATTTCCACGACGCGTGTCTTGCTCTACTCGTGTCTGTGGATGTGTGATGGTGCCCATTCCACTAGCCATCAGAAGAACAGTACTTTGATGTTTCAAGCATTTACCGACAATTCACGGAAAGGCCCGAGCCGTACCAAACCAACGCGCTTATATCAATCCCACGAGGACCTTTTAGAGATCCGCTATGGTTTCTCCAAATATCTTAATTTTAATCAATTATAAAATGCGTGCTACACTCAATTGCTACAGATGGGGACAATAGATTGGAAGAACAAGTCCCACTACCAAGATTAGCATATCTTAATACCCAGTTACCTAGTTTTAGTTGTGGAGTAAAATTAATATTTAACCTTTAAGAAATCAAATAAATCATATCGTACAAATGATTTGAAAGCAAGCAATTTATAATACTGTATCTTATTAAATTTTATGTTTAGTATCACATCTTACCTTCCGTACGAGCTATGAGCTCATGAAATACCTCCGGTGACAAGTTATTGATGAGCAAGGTTGAACTTATAGGAAGTGTATCCGAATTTAAATGGAGGTAGAGAGGAAATACACTTACCAAAAAAACTCCATAAATACCTTTACGTATCTAGATTGAATAAATGAGTGGAAAAATAATGTTGGCCTTTGACTATTAAATGCAAAACTATTTTTTCACTTAATTAAATTATTCATTCGAGCTTTATTTGACGTAAAGATGTTTACATTATATCAGGTTTATCAAATGAATCATTTTAGTTCTTCCTTATACCAATATTTAAATATTACAAATATTTTTCTAAAACCGGTAATATCTACCAAATGATAGCTTCCAATACATAAATATATTATTGTTATTTAGGCTGAAGTAGGGCCTTACACAAAATATGTAAAAAAAAGCACCTAAATTTATCGGTGCAGAAAGGAATTAACCTAAAATGATATTTTCACAATATTTTAGGTTTTTGATATTGATACATTAAGTCTTACTATCCTTTATAATAACATCAGAGTCATGTACACATTTTACAAAAATGTATTCAAACATTAACTCAATTCATTTCCCAATCACCCATAAAATATAACCTCTACTAAAAGTCAAAAATAAAGTTAATGTTACTGTAATGATTTTATATTTATTTATTTAACATATTGACAACATGTAAATTTTGGTAGCTTTTTCCTAAGTATACGCATCATTACAGACTATTTATGTGAGTGCAAAGTGAATATTAGTCGAAAATCAATAAGAATGCTACATTGTTTAAACAAAGAAAAAGTAAACAAATTATTTCCACAATAATTAAATCCAAAATCTGAAGAAAAAAAAAAGTATTTCTTACAATGAAGCAAAAATATTGCATATTTCTTTTTCCTGAAAATGTACAGGAATTGATTTAGTATCTTACTGCACGCAATGATTCAATTATAATAAATGGAAGACTTGTGCTCTTTTTTCAACTCGGTCTAAGATAGGATGGATGGTGGCAGAGCAAAACGGAAAGAATATAAATATGAACAGAAGACGTACGATGGTGAACAAGAAGGAAAGGTAGAAAGTATAGCTTTTCTTAATATGCGCGAGAAGGCATAACATAGAAAAACGTTTAAGAAAGAAATATGGAAATATTAAAAATAGAACAAGTTGAAGAATGGCGTATCTTTATATATATATATATATATATNTTTTAGAAAATATATGTTTAAATCTTTTTCTAAAAGAAATACTTTTTTCTCCCCCACTCGTTTGCCGATACTTGAATTTGAAGAATTCCTCGAAAATGTAAATGTTAGCGTAGTTCTCAGACAGTACTTTGTTATAGTGAGTTATTGAAATAATATATGAAATTGAGAATCTCTCAGTGTAAATATTTTATAAGAAATATAATTTAGTTATCTTCTATAAATAAATCAATTAACATGTAAAACTATCAATTATACAATTAATAACACTTCAGAGAAGTAATTGGGGAATTTAATATAAAATCCCTTTTCTATTTTTTTTTATTAAATTAATATTTTTTTGCATCATTACATAACTTAATGTTTGAATTCTTGGCGTGTGTGTCAAGGAGACAAATATAAAGAACAAAATAAGGAAGAGAGGAAAATATATTTTCAATAATTAATTCAACACAAAAGTTGATAATGATCTAACAAATATCGATTAAAACGATTGTTTAGATAAAATATACGTGTATTACCATTGAGAGGTTGAAAAAAAAACTACAGAGAAATGTATCTTAAGAAAAATTACTCTAAGGATACCCAACTGAGATTCCAGTCTTTCGAAAAAAACTGCACCCTGGACCACGTGTCCACCGGTGAGTGGGAGATACCCTTTCACTCAATTATTGCACAAGTGGGGGGAAATAATTAAATAGATAAGTATACACTTGCGGGTTCTAAGGCAAGGGTTTAAAACTCAAATTGGTCAAAAAGCCAAATTCACTAACTTGGGGAGTATTTCAGGCCACAGCCTATATGAATGAATAAGTTTGATTTAATATTTTCTTAACTTTTATTTTTGCAGCGCATCTCACTTCCCGTACCGAGCTATGGACATTTTAATCACGCTAGAAAGTTAAGTGATGAGAAAGATATAATTTAAATGAAATGTAGCAGCACTTAAATGAATGGGATATAGGAAACTATCTACGAAAAATCACCCTTTGCATATAAGGATGGAATTTGTGCCATGACCTACCCAAAACTATTAAGCTAAATCAGAAAAGCCTGACGTTTAATCTGCGTGCCCACTTATGAAGGTAAATACTACCTATCTTATACTAGGTATTTAGAATCATTAATGAATATTTAAAATATTACATAACCTGTTTTTTCTCAGATTTTTATGCTAGCAAAATACTAGAAGCCGTATTTATAAAAGAAGGTAAATAAGATTTCCACAATAAGGTATTTAAAGCGAATTTTTTTAAATATAGCACAGTTTTAAATTATTATAAGTGGATTTTGTTATTTAAAATGTTGTAAAAGCTAAAATTGGCCAATTAATTTTTATATGCAGATATGACTAGATGCTGGATAGTAATATAAAAGTATCGCAGACAAATGGGCTGGTCATAAATGTCTTGTGGGCCAGATGTGACCTGTGGACCGTGAGCCTGCAAAACTTGATCTAGACTGGACATTCAATCGGGCGTTCTAAAAGGTTTATTTTCTAAATTGATGTCTGTTTTCACTCCACGCAAAAGCATTTACATTTCCTTTACAATAATTTAAGTATAAGTAAATATAAACTTAACGTACCCCTATCACTAGTGCAAAAATGAGGTTAGAATTAGTGTATAATTTAATGACATAAAATGTGTAATTTCTCAATCCATTTTGTGCAGTTAAAAATACAGTAACTGAGGCGAGAAATGATTTAAATAAAAGAGAGAAATGGGATAAAAGTTCAATATTTATTAACTTTTGGCGAACATACTTTTATCTTCAAATTATATCATAGTATTTATTTCTTAACATCTGATGATGTAACATTATTCTACCTGATAATTTTACTGAAGTATTTTACATTTTATTTTATGAATTTCTCGCTAAATATTTCTAGTCTCAATGACACACAGTCTACATAACATATTGACCTCATATCGAATCGTGTTTTAAACCACAATAAACAAACAAAAAAATACACATATGTTTAGTGAAGGCCAGTAATAAACTAAAGCCCAAATGTTGACTCAATTAAATAAACAACAAAAGGGTACAAATTCTAGCCTCTAACGGGGTGCCCCCAGGTGTTAGCAGTGGATTGTAATTAACATGCCCTAGCCCCGGTCTTTTCAACGAATGGTATCGTCACGAGCCAATATAAGCTCCCCCCACCCCCTTCCCAACTGACTATTTTCCTCGCCGAGGTATCGTTTTTGTAATCGCAAACAATTTGCAAATCGACCAACAGAATTGGTGGGTATGTTAAAGAGTATGGGTTGATGAGGGGATAAGGGTTAAAGGGGGAGGGGGGAGTGTGCCTCCATTAGTTTGTGTCAACAAGGGGAACGGTGGATGTCTATATATAGAGAGAAACTATATTTTGTAGCGGACTGTTCACATGCCTGGCGTAGAATGGCTTAGTTTGTTTGTGTGTATTTGTGAGCTAGAAACTCTCGTATAAATAGATAGATAGGTAATGGTGATGTTTTTCGGCTCATTATGTTGGCAATTAGTGTGGATGCTTTCCTCTGCATGGTTGGCAGCACTTAGTGAATTTATTTTGGATTGTATTCGGTGACGGTCGTAATTTGAGATAAGGGTAACATTTAGAACTATTTGGTTGGTGGAATCAGTTCCATGTTTTTTTTTTGTTTTTTTTTTTGCGTAGGGTGACTGGGGTAGTAGAGTGTACAGCTAGTCCCAAAAATTAATAGCTTGTATTATGTGGTGCTTAAATTATTTGGGGGGAAGGGGTTAAGGGTGGTAGTAAGATGTACAGTTGTCTTAAAAATTAAAAAGAGGTATTATGTGGTGGATTACTTATTTTGGAGTGGGTGGGTACTAGGGTAGAAAGATTGACAGTAATTCTTAAATTAAAGAGAAGTGTACGTGTTTGTAGTGATTATGTTTCTTTTTATGTATGTAGTAGTTGTATGTACAATAAGGGACTGTCTATTTTAAATTAATAAGATATATTTAAGAAGTGGCCTTAATATTTTTAGGGGAATATTCTTATATTTACATTTAAAAAAATTTAAAAAAAGTTTAAAAATATACTTTTCAAGATTGATTTTTTTAGTTAAGGTGGAAGTGAGTTGGGGTATTTATAACTTCCCTATGAACTATTTGAAAGTTTGCATGATGGTAATTATATTTCCAAAATGTATTTCTAAATCCCTTCCACTGCCCCACCGCTACACGGCCTATCATGTTTCATTGGACATTTAGGGATTAAGTCAAGCGCTGAGGCAATTTATATTACAATAAATTATTTTTTAATTGACTTTGTTAGAAAGTGCCGGTTATTTTTTAAATAACACATTCACCCTATAGTAAAATTATTTAGGAAGCTAGTAAATAGTTGATGTCAAATAAAATAAGAATGTATATATCGTAGACCTTACACGTACGTAGTTCAAAAGCAATTAAAATAAGGAAATTTTGTTTTACACAAAGAATCAAAAATGTATGCATCTTATTCATGAAGAAACAAAACCATAACCTAAAACTTTTTATTATAAATCTATTTTAAGAATAGCTTATATGTAATCTTTAATAACAAAACCAAAAAGAAAATTTAAAATAGAGAACCTGTAATGAAATTCTTAATAAATGAAATATTAGAAGTTAGTACAGTTTATCACAAATTGGCAGTAAAATCGATACATGGCACCGCCGGCTCTAAAAGAATATTGTCACTTACAAAAAACCTAACCGTGTTACTAAGGACGAAGTGATCATTTGTTTCTAGTAAAAGGCGCAGAATTTACGAATGTTTTAAAAATATTATATTGAAAATATTTTCTTTTTAAATTATTCATAATAGTTGGTACACTACGCTGCATGGAATAAAATATGTTTTTAGTTTATTGATTGTAGGTGGAAGGTAGCTTTAAAGTTAATGCCTTTAAATGATGCGTTGCTTGTGGCCTTTTTTAATCCAACCCTCACCTAAATTAATTTAAAAACATAGTCAAAATCTTCAAATTCCAGCTTCTGTGTGCACAAATTCATGGACAGAGGCTTCTGATTTTAAAAACAAATCGAAACTCCTTATGGGATAGATGTCACGCAATGCCCATCACAGACAAACAAACTTTTCATTTTATTCAAATGAACGGCATGTTTACAAATTTGTTGTATTTATAATATATTCTACAAAGTATTCTAAGTTTATGAAATGCGTTAAGAAGTTTCACCCTAAGCATCGAGAAAATTTAGAATTTTTCAAATATTTAATTTCGTATTGTTATCAGCATGCCTTCTATATTTAGTCCATCTTGTTTGTATACCCCTTGTGATGTTTTAATGTTTGATGAATACCTACGAAAATTTGCACTCTCTTAGATAGTTCGGAATCACCCTAAACTGATTATCATTATTCATCTTATATATAAGACATCTATCAATATAATATTAAAAATATCATGATTTGACATTATTTATAAACGATTAAACATTTAAAGTATATAGTAGTGAATGTGGGGAATGCCAGGCCTCCCCCATGGTTCGGATTCCACGTTAAACTGTAGGTCATCCATTTCATCTCACAGTCACCCTACCATTACACATTAGCGTAAGTGTGTATAACCCGAACGGGTAGTAAGACGCAGTGGTAATAATAATAGCAATAATATATAGTAGTGTAGAGTGTAAACACATAGACGGCGTTTCTAAGATTTTTTTATTTATTTTTTTCAAATTCGAAGCTACATTTTTTTCACTATAATACGTTTTAAAGAGTCTACTTTATGAGTTAAAAAAATATTAAATAAGAATTATGTATGTATCAATATTATTTATCTTTACTTTATATTTTTATAACAGTAATTTATTTATATTTTGTTAGAAATAACAATAATAATATATCAAATAAAATTATATAGTAAAAATATATTATTCTACCTCAAAAAATAATACAGTTTTTACAGTTTTAGTATGAATTAAAAAAAAAATTGTTTGAAAGTGTCCACGTAGTATAATATACAAACCACATATAGCACGTGTGTGATATCTGACACCCTGGGAGCGTCAGCAGTGGACACAAGCGTCTCTTAGTGGGTAGAGGGGGGGGGGGGGGTTAGATGAGAAAGGAGGGGGGGGGTTTGGGTTGGGGGGGTGGGG
>CABFOV010001964.1:55172-83500 GCA_902141375.1 Timema poppense
GTGTGTGTGTGTGTGTGTGTGTGTGTGTAGAGAAGGAACCCTTCCCCCACCCCATTGACACACCCTTTAAACCACTCGCTGGGCAGACACGCCAGTGATGGATGTAGGGAATGTCTGGTAAGGAGGGTGGTTGGTGGGGGGAAGGGACGATGATGCCTCTTGGGTAGGGAACAAACGTGTCGAAAAGTTGGTTCTCCTGTAGTCGACGGGGGCCAACGAGCGAGCGTGTGAGTCGACGGAGAGGATTCCTGCGGTTGTGTCCGGCTTGTCCGCAATATCCGCTGAGGATAAACCAGGAAACCCCATTTGACGAGAGCAGAGACGAACTTTCGTTTTTTTGGAGGGGAAATTTACATGTGTTGGAATTTTTTTTTTACCGTATATGAAAAAAAGGGGAAAGGAGTGGTTGACCTCATGAAACTTATTTTGATTTATTTTATATTTAATTTCAAGAATGGACCTGCCTTTGGGGCATAGTTATCAAACACGTTAGTTTCATGTTGAGCTATACTGCAGAGAACGGGAAGATCAATGTTCGAATCTCACTGGAGTGAAATGGGGTGGTTTTCCTAAATGGTTTTCCATTCTCCTTTCATCACTTCCTCTATATAAAACCTTCCCAATTCCCAAACCATTAGTGTAGTTAGTACTTAAGCGTATAATCCGAACGGGTAGTAAAGCACACTGCTTAATAAATGAATAAATAAATAAAAATTTCAATAATGAGTAATTCTTAAGATATATTATTTTTAAGAACCTTGCTGATATTTTACATCGCTATTTTACTGTAAGCTATAGCCTAAGTGAGGAAATATTTTAATTGATATAAATTTATTGTGTGTAACAGCAATATTTTACTACAACAAAATAAGGTTAGGCTTAGAGTTTTATATCATTATTGTTAGCACCGCGTCTTACTACCCGTTCGGGTTATACGCTCTTACGCTAATGTGTAATGGTAGGGTGATTGTGAGATGAAATGGATGACCTACAGTCTAACGTGGAATCCGAACCACGGTGGAGGCCGGGCATTCCTCACATTCACAAGATGTCTTGTCAGATGTGAAGGAAAAGTTTGGTAATCAGATAAATCGGTGCCGCGACTGAGGATTGAACCCCGAACCCCTGCACAGAAGTCCGATACCTTACCCCTAGACCACCAGGTCACCTAGAGTTTTATAGTTTCAAAAAAAAAATGTCAAGCTGCTTGTAGCACAGCCTTTTAGTGCCTGAGGTAATGCTTGAGGTGAACTCCAAACTATTAGAACCCTTCTTGTACCCTGAAAGGTAACGAACGAGCTTACCCTCCATGGTTCCACTATGACGCAGCTTATAAGATAGGATCATAATGTAATATCTCTAAAGGCAAGACTACTAACTTTAATGGTTAACGGAGTCGACGGACATTTAGTCGTCAATCACATCCACTCTTATTTTCCGGCGACTGGGAGTTCAGGGGGTTCCAATATTGACCGAGTGGGCTCAGGTTTTTTTCTCTCTCTAAATTATGTCCGTTCCCTCTCGATGCAAGTGCGGGCACATTTCCTATAAGTGGTACCGTTTTCATTTCCCCTCACCCCATTAGTGTAAACATACAGATAGCCCGGAAGAATAGTACGACGTGATTCACTGGAGTAAATATAAACCTATCTTGTTTTAGCAACGCGTCTTACTACCCGTCCAGGATATACGCTTATGTACTAATTACGCTAATCTTTTAGGGGTTGACAAGTTTGTATTTAGAGGAAATGTACCCGTATTTGCGTGGAAGGATATTGGAAACCCAACCCCATTACACCCGACTAAGATTTGAACCTCGTTATCCCCTACATTGATATTCCAGTCTACTGTGAGAGTAGCGCGTTAGACAATGCAACCACAGAAACGGGTTGGAAAGAGTTCTTGAAGGCTTTTCATTGGCTGCTCGTGTGCTATGGAGCCTACCAGTTTAGTAAGCTAAATATTTATCTAATTTAATCACAGAGCTTTATATTGGTTTTAAACATAACGATCTTTGCGTTAAGCCCATTCTACCTTATTTTTATTATAAAATTAATCGATTAGGAGTTAGGCCTAATTTTTTTTTCCTCGCCACGTCTCCCTAACCGTTAAGAGTGGTTTACAAATGTAGTATACTAAATTATTATTATTAATATTAGCACCACGCCTTACTACCCGGTCGGGTCATACGCACTTACACTAATGTGTAATGGTAGGGTGACTGTGAGATGAAATGGAGGACCTACAGTTTAACGTGGAATTCGAACCAACGGTGGAGGGCTGGCATTCCCCACATTCACAAGATGTCTTGTCAGAGGTGAAGGAAGGGTTTGATAATCATATAAATATGTGCCGGTACCGAGGATTGTATCATGGACCCCAGCACAGAATTCTGACACTTAACCCCTAGACCATCAGGTCACCTAGCCTAATAAACATGCTACTGTGTTAGAGATTATAGGTATGGAATTTAGAGAAAGTGCGAAAACATTTGCGTGAAGGCTGAGCGGAAAACCATTTAGGTGAAACACAAGTCGGGAATTAGATTTCCAATATCCCTGACATTGGCAGTCCAGTTTATTGAGAGAGTGCATTATTAGAGCGTTCAAATACAAAAGCGGATTTTTAAGAATAATACTACACACTGGAGCAGTCACATACACAAATATTTTTCAGTAATGATCATATTAATTTACTTTAGTTTCTTTCTAGTAGCAACGAATTATTTCAATTTGTACAAAAATTAATATGAGGTAAAAAATAATAAAGCACGAATACTCATTTAAGTTAAAGTCTTTCACCAATTATCAAGGCTTTTTTCTAACTGGATAATAAGTGAGCTCTGAATGGTTGGATTCTAATAACCTTAATGGCACAGATGATCATTTGGAAAAGTATGGCATATTATTGTCTAGAGAATATTATTACAGCGTCGTGGAAATGTAGGAGAAGATTGGTTAAGCTCGAGGAAATGATGATTGGAATATCAGAATCTTTTGAGGTTGCGCCCCTTAGCAGTAATGAGGCAAGCTCTTGAAATGGATATTATTGTAAAATAATCTATTAGAAATTGATTGAGAATTGAATTAAATTGGAGGTTCTGTGAATAGTATAACTCACGAACTCTAATTCAAATAAAATAATTCTAAGATCATAATCTTAAGATTTGTCTCATATTGTTATCTTTACTAGAGTATTAAAATTTATGTTTATATTTCAAGTGGAAATATCTACCATAACTTATTCTTGAATTATTGGTTGATAATTTACCTTTTTAATCATGCAAACCTCTGCACAGATAGATAAAATGTCAAATGGTAAAGTTAAGAAAGTAAATTAATATTCTCGGCCAAAAATAAATTATAATTAAATTATTAATTAACTTTTTAATTCTCTAACAATGTTCAATAATGATATTTATGTACTGTCCTTCATTAACTATTTTAAATTTAAATTGTTGAGTAAGACAAATAGGTACATTTAATTTGTAACTGATTAAAATATAACATTTATATCTAGTTAGATGTTTAATTTATGTGATAAATTGTAGACAAAACTTAACATTTGGTTTTTGCGAAAGAAAAAAAGTAATTGAAAAACTATTGTACCATGAAATAAAAATAATTTATATTTCTAAAAAATAATATGAAAAATATAGTCTTGATACACCATCAACCAAACCTAATATTTTACCTGTAATTTAAAATACATTTTAAGTTATTAGTATAAAATAATGCAACGATAAGGTATTTTTTTAACACCATGTATTACTACCCATTCTGGTCATACGAATATGTACTAATTACAATAGTGGTTTTAGATATTTGTTAAGCTATATTTAGAGGAAGTATACACGCGTTTGCGTCGAGGGAGAATGGAAAAACATTTAGGGGAAACCACCCTAAGTACACCCGACCGAGATTCGAACCTAGATCTCCTCGTAATCGGCGGTCTAATTTACTGCAAGAATACTGCCTTAGATCATGCGGCCACTGAAGCGGTTGGCAATGTAATAAATAAACACATTATTTGTTTGTGTAAGGATTTAATCCACTCCTATATTTAATTAATTTCATACTTAAGCAGGTTTTTATGTATCAGTATATATAATATATTAATATAATCTATCAACTCTTAGCCTTATATTCCTTTCTTTTCAATGCACTTATAAAACTTTCTTTGGTTCGAAAAAAAGTGTTTAAACTAATTTTTAAAATTACGTTGTAATCAATCCATGTTATATATATTTTAATAACATGTTGTTGCTGAATGATCTAAGACTTGGGCTCACTACAAGCAATCGGTTGCTATTGACGAGTGGGCTGGGAATCTAATACCAGTTAGGTGTAATGAAAGGTCATTTCTCATACATGGTTTTCACTCTAGTTAAACGTTACTCTTTACAAGATAATTCTGAAGAATCTCCAATAAGCCTTACCATTTGGAATTTAGATAAAAACCTGTTCATAGTTGATACGTTTCACGTATTAATCAACACACAAACACCCACATACGCGGTCGCATAGTCCAAAGCATCACAATCACAATAAACCAGACTGCCAGTGATGGAGAGATTGCAGTTCGATCCCCGCTTGGGTGTAATGAGCGTCGTTTTTTCTAGATGGTTCCATACTCTCTCTAGTTTGATCTAAGCTCAAATTTTCTGACTTCTAATGTGATTAGTACATATGTGTATAACCCTAACGGTTAGTAAGAAAGGGTGCTAAAAATTGAATATAAAAATACACAGCGTCAAAAAGGAATGATTGTAAGTGTGAATCTGAAAAAGGTGGTCGGACTGGAACGCAGCGAACTGTGCAGTGCGCAGCATGCTTCAAGTCAGCAGTGAATTATAAAAGGGTATAGTGGACCTGGGACACCCCGTGAATAGAGTTCACAGTGGTCACTCGTCATCCGCTTTTGCCAAAGGGCGTAACTGCCAGCGTATGGACCGCAACATGTAGGAATGTGATGGAGGGAAACTTGCTCTCTATTTTGTAAGTGCTGAGGGGCGAAAGGGGGAAAAGGGATGTGTGCCCGTACAGTTGAAGCCAGGATCAAACGGAGTAGATAGGTTTCAAGGGTAGCTCAACATTTAACGATAATTAAAATACTTTTGCGTGAATAGTTTTATTTTACTTTAACCAAACCTCACTAGGAGTTAGGGTTATAAGTATAGTTATGAATTCATTACACTCTTGTTGAAGATATGAGGAAGATACATCTTTGATATAATGTACCCACATTGGCCTGGAGGGAGAAAGGGAAAATCATGTGGTTAAAAACATTCTAATAATTTAAATAAAAGGGCAAAAGACTATTACTCTTAAAACTACCTTTATTGAATCAAATATATAATAAAATTGGTTTGAATTATATTGCGTGGGTGCCACTCCTAGGGATTACACTCAGAGAAATAAAAATAAATAAAATCTTTTTTTCAGCTAACTCTGACCGTGATACTAAGGACTTTAGAACTCGAGACCACTAGGTGTGCTTTCTGGAAGATGTTAATAATGTCGTTACCTACAACAATGGTGCCAACGAAATCCATACAATAATTGGAGAAAATACAGAGAATATAAAATCGAGCCATAAAAATAAAATTAACCACTGAATTATCTTTAGTAGGTAAACTACAAGAAAAAACACTATCGTTGAAAATTTATGTAGATTATTATTATTATGTCAAAGTTTCAAAATCCAAATCCTAATCCTACCTATGGACCTAACGGACATCTTTTCTTAAACAACCCGCCTCTGTGGCGTAGTTGGCTAACGCGCTAGTCGTGTTGAAGCTCGACTGCTGAGGACGGGGAGATCGAGGTTCGAATCTCGGTCAGGTGAACTGGGGTGGTTTTTCCTAAATGGTTTTCCACTCTCCCTCCACGCAAATGCGGGTTCACTTCCTCTAATTCAACCTTACCAATTCCT
Organism: Timema poppense; assembly: GCA_902141375.1. Classification (NCBI taxonomy): domain Eukaryota; kingdom Metazoa; phylum Arthropoda; class Insecta; order Phasmatodea; family Timematidae; genus Timema; species Timema poppense. Next base: position 61,107 of record CABFOV010001964.1, read on the forward strand.
AATCCATTATAGTAATTAGTACTTAAAGCGTATAACCCGAACGGGTAGTAAGACGTGGTGCTAAAATAAAATAAAAAATTCTTAAACACAAATCAAATCCTCCAAATTAATATAAAATGAAATGTAAAATACTTAACTTTTATTTTCGAACAAAATAAATAATATATAATAGCTAAATATCATAACATAGTTTAATTTGGAAATTTGAAAATATAATACCAAAGTAAAAGAAAATACATCCATACACATTTACTAATAATTGGATTTTGAGTAAAAAGCGAATTTCGGTATTTTTGACAAAAAAACAAAAAACAATAGTGGCATTAATATTTTAACATAAAATAAGTTATTAATTGACGTTATGGAATTGATAAAATTATATAGTTAGTATTTTATGAAAGTGTGATATATATACTGAACCACTGATGAAAGACTATATATAATTTTTTATAGTTCTTTACTAGACTCCCAGTTTTCAACTGATGCACTTATATCCAATTTTTTTAATTCAGTTTGCACTTTTAAAACAAATGTCAATGACGTATTTGGTCCCTTATTCTAAAGACGCTTAAAATGGTAGGCCCTCATTTTATCTCAACAATGTTCAAGTACCTTCTTCTAGAACAAATTTAAAAAAAAACCCATCCTTTCCTACATGCCCAAAGAGGACATTAATACATAATTACTAAAGTAAGAGGATTGGATTTGAACTAGGGATAAATATAAAATACAAGTTGAAGATTTAGAATTTAATATGAATATTTTTAGAGAAGAAAATAAAATCTAGACTTCCATCTGTCAAAATCAAATCTTGTGCTAGAAGAAGTAGATAATATTTTGATATCACTTATATTTATTTTTTATTTCAATTCCGAACGAGACTCACTCTTCACTTGTTACCAGTCCAACTGATGCCTTGAGACTAGTAGTAATGGCCGACCACGAAAATTAACTAGAATAAGTTGTCAACAAACTACTTCGGAGGATAAGTTTGTCTAATACAGGTGAGTGTTTCCACATATTTCATTATTAGTTATTATTATTATTATTATTATTATAAACAGTGATGGACGGTCTTCCTTTGGTATTATCGAGAACGAAAATAGAGTGATTTGCACTCCCACATCACGTGTTATGTCGTGGACAAACATCGAAAAACAATTTAGTTCCCCAAAAATAATAAAATTGTGCAATATGTTTACATAGAAGAAAAACAAATGGAAGAGTTTAGTGGGCTAGGCAAAAATATTAAACGTCATCCTGAAGTAAGTGGTATAAGGTCGATTATTATTTAATAGGGGATGTTTTAAATGCTCCTCTAAAACTTAGGGTTATACAAGTATTCAACGTGCAAACTAGCTTAAACTAATATATTGCTGTAGATACGAAACCTCTGTCACTGAAGTCTGGTAAGCAATGTCCTGTCAATTTAAAAGAACTACGCAAACACATAAGATTATTTTAACCCTTACGTAGAATTGAACTGGGGTGCAATGGAGTTATATAGTGATTATAATTGTAAAGGTCTTCTAGAAAATTTAAATATCGATTTTTTGCTGTTAAAATTTTTAATTATTACTAGCACCGCGTCTTACTACCCGTTCGGGTTATACTAAAAAAAAAATTAATATTCAGTGATTTTATTGCTATTAATCTATATGTATTGAGAATATACTACATATCAAAAGTGACAACTGTGGATCACATGGCAATACGTATGCGCAAAAGAAAATGGGATTTTAGTCAGCATCCCTTATCACTTTGATACAGGAATATGGGAGTTAGTCATAATTAGATAATTATTTGTTATCAGTTCACCATTTCAATAAATATAATGTGATTTGAAACACCCTGTACAACTTTTAATGGGAGATATGAAACACTAAAACAAACCTTTTTCGTCAATGAATGTATGTCCACAGATGCGTCTCTTAGGTGCTATATGGAGTTATTAGGTGGAATATAAAATTGCTATTTTTAGCTGTCCTCGCTCGTAACGTGAACTCCACCTGTGTAGCAAAGAGCAGCCCACGAATTCTTAGATGGCTGCTATGCATCTAGCGTGTGGGGCAGGGTAATTATTGAAACTGTATGACAATCAATATTTCGACACTGTCAAGCACACAATGCTGTTCACACTGAATACCACCTTTCATAATTATGTACAAACAGCTCCCTCTAGCAACTGAGGGGACGTTTGCAGACGTACATTCATTAACTAAAAAGGTTTGTTTAGGGTTTCCTAGCTCTTGTTAAAGTTTTTACAGAGAGTTCCTATCCTGTAAAATATAAAACCCATTTTTGTATATAAAAAAAACTTTAAATATATTCCTTCACAATCCAGTATAACTCTTGGGATTCTTGGTTTGGATCCTGGAAGTGTTTGTGAAGATAATGACTGCTCCTATAGGAGGATATCCTGCTGCCACACAAACAGGTTCTAGTTTTGAGTAAGTTTTTAAGTTAGCTCGCAATACGTGGTATAATACAACCTGTGTTTAAAATATACACGTTAATTACGTATGTATAGCCTAAGTTAGCACAAAGTGTCTTAGAATAATTACATAATATAATCAAAGACCCAGTCAAAAATATTTGATTTAGCAGTATGCTCGAGTCTATATACATGTAATAGTAACCGATTTATATTATATAAATGTATACATATTTATATTATTTATATACGTTTAATTATACGTCATTCAAAGCATTATTTTATAAATATGAAGGTGATTGATGTGTTCCAAGCTATATTTATTTGAATCTTTATGTTTTAGTACCACTATTGGCTATAAAGCGTTATTTAAGGTAACTAAAACAAAGGATAAATATTTGAAAGGTAAATTCTATGCACCCAAGCTCAAATGAATAAAATTTGAAAGTACAATGGAAAAAACTTGGCCAACCATGCGATCTCAGGTGAAAACAGCTCTGGTGATTATAGTACGTATAGGTGTGAATGTGGGTTGAGAGAGCAACCTTTTTTATTTTAGCATGGTTTGCAAGTATTTGAAAGATTTGAATACAGTCAATATGTTTTGAGAATGATTTTTTTTTTTTCGTTTCTAATGTTTTCTCACTACCATTCCATGACTAATGTGGTTACAATATCTTAAAATTTCTCCTCCTAATATCTACCCCATCTGAATAAATTTGCGGATGGGCAGACCGGATAGAATGGTACAGTTCACATACACAAGGGACACACTATTTTTTCTCAAACTTTTTAAATAAAAAACTATACCCACCTCGGTGCTAAAAAAAAGTGTCTAGGGTGTGTCTACCACAATAGACTAAACTACAAATGATGGAAATATGGGGGTTTGAACTACAGTTGGGTGAAATTAGGGTGTTATCTCCTGAATAGTTTTCTAATTTAGCACCATGCACATTGTGGGTACACTTCCTTTAAATTCTACCTTCCTCACCCCGAACATATTAGCATAATAAATTTGGTGTTTATAACCCTGACAGGTAGTGAGATGCGATTACAAAATAAAACAACATTGATAATACTGCCTTTTTAGTTATAGTCTCCAACTTTATTCGTAGCTTCCCTTTAAAAATGCTTTTTTTTTTCTTTTGGAAAACAGCCAAACTCTCTCGCTCGTGATAGCTTGGAAGAGGGATTGTCAACGAATGACGTACGGGGTATTTTTTAAAGCCGATTTGACAAAAAATAAAATATATGCACCCATTCCTAGTGTCACAGCGGTCTGTTATCTGTCAAAATACTACATGTAAATAACGCTGACGGTCATTCGTCAATCCGTTTGTGGTTCTCCCCTGGCTTAGAATATCCCCCTCCCCCCCTCCCTATTTTAATCCCTCAATTTTTTACCCTTTTTTCGTACATACCCGGGGGATGAATGTCGAAATATCTCATAATGAATGAGTGGTTGCCCCAGAAATAATTAGGAGTCTACTACGGCTTCAGATTTTTATCATCTCGAGAGGACATTAAATTGCCTCGATAAAAGTGACACTTTCTGCCTTAAGCTCTTTATAAATTTTATTTATGTACTGATACACGATATATTTTAATGTAACCATTGGAGGCAAGTTTAAAAGAGAGAAATAAGTGATAATTGGCACATGTTGTACAATTTATATTTAGTTTAACAAGTTGAGAAGTGTGATAATTAGAGTAGTTTTATCAGTTGATTAGTATGATAGGTTGAGTATAGTGTGATAAGTTGATTATAGTTTGACCGCTTTACTATAGTATAATAAATAGGCCTAGTATGGTGTAACCAATTATGTAGAGAATGACAAATTTAATGTAATTTAACAAGCTTATTATAGTTTGACAAGTTTATTAAAATGTAAAATTAATATAATAGGGTAATAAGCTTAATCTAGTTTTATAAGTTTAATATGGTCACGATTTAACATAGTAATACTTATTTTATCACTGCGTCCTACTACCCATCCGGGTTTTACGCTTATGTACTAATTACGTTAATGGTTTTAAGAATGAGAAAGGTTATAATCTAGATGAAATATGCTCGTGATTTTGTGGGGGCAGGGTGGTAAACCATTTAGGTAAACCATTTAGGAAAATGCCTTTCTCCGTATATCTAAACTAGATTAGAAACTTGATATCCTCATTATTGGCAGTCTATTCTATTGAGATAATGACGCCTTAGACCAAGTGTCCACCAAAGTGGGTCACAAGTTTATTAAGGTCTCACTGACTCAGAAACGTAGGAAAAGTTAGACCAGCCCTACACAAAATATTGTATTTGACTTGGTTCTAATTAGCACATTTGACACTTAATGAGAGGAAATAGTTTAATAGTACGGTAACAAAATAGCCGTTGAATACCTTTTTGATATCACTGTTCTTAAGGGTTATAAAAAAGTGGTATACAGATTTAAAAAATAATATTGCACAGAAAATGCTTATTTTTCAATGTGTGTGTATTAAAAATAATTTCACAGTGGTTTCACCAACTGTCTCAAGCTGCCATGTTTTAAAAGTAAATATCATAAAACTTTATCAAAATGAGAGGTCTAGTTTGACTTTCCTAAGTAAGTATTATCACAGAGGTTGGGGTGGAGCGTGAGGACGAGATTTAATAACAATTTATATACACAACTTTCCTTTAAAAATAATGCAAAAATTCTCAAATGGCTTATTATTCTCCTAGAACAATGTTCAGCCAACTTTTTAAGTTCAGGGTAAACGTTATAAGCCTTTTTTTAAATTTGCGGCACACTGTTTGGTTTTGGGGTACTCGCCAGGGATACAGAAAATGGTTTAATGGTTTTAAGATAAGAGAATTAATATCATATATATTCCTAATTTGTATATGTCACTATTTTCTTAGCTGCGTGTCCTACTTCCGGGAAAATTTATATTAAGAGGAAGTGTACTCACATTTGCGTGAAGGAAGAGTGGAAAACAATTTTGGAAAAAAAACTCAGTACACCTGACCAAAATTCGAACCTTTAATCTCACAAAAATCGGCAGTCTAGACTTCTGAGATTAAAGGTTGAATTTTAGTTCTCTCTTCATTTCTTTAAGATTTGAAAACTTTTGGTTCAAAACACTAGTAATTTGGCTAAACCCTTTTTTTTTTCTTTGTCAGATGTATTTAATATACTAGTAAGTAATAAATTAGGACGACTCACGGATGCACCCCTCCCACCAACTTAGTTCGTGATCTTATTGAACAGCGATGCGCATTTCTCCGTGCTTTGGCCACAGGGAACACCGTTGGCAGGACTCTGTACTAGGGTTTCAAAGAGGATAATATCCGAACATCACACTTCAGTGTACAAAGAACAGTCGCTAGGGCAGGACTGCGCTTTAATTAGACACAAGACCGGCTAAACCAAGTCCACACCAGGCTTCTGTTCTGACCTAGATTTCAACAATGGAAGGTGAGGGGGAACATCAAAGCAATTCCTGTGTGAAATGAGCCTCAGCATTTGTGTGATCCTTTTAAAACTGTTCCCCTGGCTTAGTTATGTTTACTCTGTTGCGAGCTGTCTTAATAAGGGCGGTGGCAGACGCAGTTAAGGTCAGTATTTTATAATAGAAAACCTCGTTACCTAGCTTTATCAAATTAAAACTTTAGATACCGAGTTTTAGAACAATCGCTAAATTAATAGTTGCATTTCTGCCAAGATATATACAAATGGACACACAGACAATATAGCATCTTGAAAACTGTGTTTTCGGTTTCAGGGGGTCATGAAAAGTATACATTCATCAAAATATTGAGGTTTTTTTACGGTCACTGTACTTCTTTCAACAAGGTGTCAAGTGAAAGTACAAATATATTTTAAAGAAGTAAATAAGATATTGCCACCAATGATATATCTAATAAGTAATAGCTAGTCCTTAATACATCCGTTAGTTTACAATTTATAATCCTAAAAACACTCAAACCAAAAGTCTGTCTATATAGTTATTAAAGAACGCGAACCTTTTAATTAGATCTGAACTCCTAGAGAAAAGTAAGACTGGAAATAAATGCTTGATCGAAAAAAATATTTTTTGAATATTTAGAGCATTTATTTTATTTATTATTTCTTGTATTGAGAAGATATGATAAATATTTACTATATATAATTTATCTAAACAATATAAACATTTTCGATATTATAGTTGTTCCAGTACTTTTACTAAAAACCTAAACCAATAGTTCATTCATTATTTTACTTTATGATCATTTGTTTTATAAGTAGGCGAATCATAGTTAACACAATTACCCGGTTTTCATTCTAACGTGTCAATGGAGTCTGGTTTATAGGAAATCAAAGTGTTTATTTTAAAAGCTTAACTATTATGTAAATAAAGTATAACATACTGGCACAACACTAAAAATTCCGATCTACAATATAATCCCAACACATCCAACATTTGATAATATAACTTGAATTATTTTATTTTTACACCTCAAACAAAAAACTAAAGCAAATAGTTTAATCTCAGTGAACCATATTTCCAAATACACTGTAAAGTAAGTCCTAATTTAATATTTTTGCCCACTGTATTTACAGTTTTATAAATGTGTGATAATAAGTAAAATAAAGGTAAAAGCTAATTCTACGTAAGCCACATGCTAGAATATACCGTCAAAGTAAATACGATATGCAATTTTTTTTATTTTTTTTATTTCATGGCTTTATGAATGTGTGTTTTATTTTCCGAACTATATTATGGTGCTTGGCAGTAAATACAAGGTCCTATCCTATTCATGCATGTACAAATAGCCATGTATACTACACGTAAAAAAAAAATACCATCCTACCTATACCCCATGTATGTTTGGTATGAAAATATAAAACATCAAGTCTTCCTCCCCCCCAACCCCCTGCACCATATCCCCTTTAAAATATTTGGCTACGACCCTTTCTATCATTTTAACAGGCAATGCTTGTCACTTTGAACGCGGTCATTCATTTGGTTCCGTATTCGAATATGTCCGGCATTATATATATATATATATATATATATATATATATGTTTGTATATGTATTATGTATATAATGTGAAAATTGGTGATGAAGCGCGATATTCTGTTTGGCAATCCATTATACATTCACGGTGAGGTGGGTACGAGGCCGTGTGTTATCAATAACACCTGTTTGTTGCCACACAATGACCGCTCTTTACGTTCCGTCAAACATGCGACTAGCGCATGCGCATAGTCCGAAAGTTGATAGGTGCCCCCCCCCCCACCCTCCTGCACTTTCAACAAACCTTTACCTTCTCCCACTTTTAACCCCTTCTAACACATATAGCCTCTAATTTTACGCAAGCCAAAAAAGCGTAATCTATTTTGATTTTGTCCGGTCCGCCTGGTCGATAAACAATGTGAAAATTTTTAACAACCTCCCATTCGCAACTCCCTCTACCGCATCATTTTGAAAAAGTGTGTGGATTAATTTTATCTGACCGATTTATTGTTGTTTTCCCGTTACAACACTCCATAGTGTTAAATTGGTGAAGGGATACAAAGGGGAAGGGGTGGGGGTTGAAAGAGGATATAGGGGGGTGGGCTAGCACCTACGGTAAGAGTTATTTGGACTATTGGTTACTCAGTGGTGAATAATTAACCCGGGGGTAAAGAAAAAAAAAAATGTGATTCATATGATGGGGACTGAGGACAAAATATAACATTCTATTTTTGTTGTGATTGAATTTATTTTCCCCCTGAACTTTCATAAAAAAAATATCGCATATAAAACATACTTGCCGAGATATTTAGGAGTTCTTTTTAATAGAACAAAAATTAAAATGCCTCTAGGTAAAACATTTTTCGTGCTGTAGGGATAGAATTGTGTGTGTGTGTGTGTGTATATATATATATAAAAAATATAAATATATAATATATAATAAATAATAATATAAATATAAAAAATAAGCTTATATATATAAGCTTATTTTTTGTTTTAAAACATTAGGCAAAAGGTTTCAATTGAAAGTTACCAATTGATGTGTGTTAATTTAATTTCTACAGTATATATTTTTCTTTATTCTCCCAAAACCACCATTTAAAGTATTAATCTGTACCAATATTCGTTACAAAGTAAAGTGGCATTGCTCAATAAATGTGTCACATATATTTCGTTTCCTTGTCTAAAAGTAATAACACTTTTTTTTAAATAAGTGTGCAGTTGGAATTTGAAGCTAAATTATTAGTTTTGAATTACCACGTATACTTCTTCTTGCTTATATTAGATCATTGGGTATGAGAAAGAGGTTCCTTGTGTCATAAATATATAACCAGCGTTTATTCCTCTTTAATTCAAAACGTATCATTTGTAAATACTCGATAGCATAAAATGACCAGCCATTTATACACAAAATATTAGTTGAACGTTGTCCGCACCATTCGTTGAGGAGATTTATCAACTCCCTGAGGTATTACAGGCCTACGTACCAGCATTTATATGTTAAAAGTATACGTAACACCTATTAAAGGTGTTCGTATCTGCTCATCTACTGTTCAAGGTGTTTTAAATCTGCTTATAAACTATTCTGTGTGTTCAAATCTGAGTATCAACTAAGCTCAAATCTGCGTATCAACTTTTATCAGTGTTCAAATCTTTGTATCAACTATTCTAGGTGTTAAGATCTGTGTATCAACCCTTTTAAGTGTTCTGAAAATGAAAATTTATTATCACCATCAAACCAGACTAAACTTTCTTGATATTTTGATCACGTGTCCAACGATGTGGGTTTTTATATTTTGTTTATAATTGGGCTTAAAATAATAAATAGATATATAACGGGTATTTTATAAAAAGCGTATTCACCTTAGTATAAGTATCAGTGAAACATCCAAAGCAATAAAATATGCAGAAAAAAAATATTATCAGTGCACTCGGCCGGTATTCAACTTTCAACCTCACAATCTCAAAACAATCAGACACCTTAGCTCAGTCAGTAGCGTGTCTACCTGCAGAGCTAAGGGTCCCGGTTTCGATTTCCATCATGACAGAAAATTTATCATTGCTGAAATGTGGGTTAACCCTCTAGCATTGATAAATTAACGTACTGGATGTTGTGCTTGTCCTATTCTTAAGTTAGACATATGAAGCTACGACAGGCCTAGCAAGCCGGTAGTAATGGAAAAATATATGATTTGAATAAAAAATTGACCAGAACCATAGGCTGTAAACAGTAATGGATGTAAAATCTGTAGACAAATCCAATCCATTACAAGAATGAAAAACTAGTGCTGGTACATTTCCTTTAAATTCAATTTTCCCGTCTTGTGATTTTGGGGTTAGTTAGTATGAAATGTTATTACTACAAACGCGTATTAAAAAAAACGAGGCCACAAAACTTAAAAACAAAGTCAGGCCAAATAAAGATTACGAAGAGAAAAAGAGAATAATGTCACCCATCTGACCACCAAGATCGTTCTAACCTTGTAGTAAAGGTTCCCTCATTCACCACACCCCTTCCCACAACATCAAGTCTCAGATCTGTAAATTACTCCACAACTCTTGACTAGCTATCCCGCAACAAGAAAGCCCTCACCAACTGGGACACACATAGAGTTTACTAGCCTTGGTAGTTTGAAGTGCGAATAATGTTGCCATCAATCAGGTAAGTGTCTATGTGAATGGCCCGAGTAATCCAGAATCGGGTTGGATTTAGAGATCTTCCCACCTCAACCTCGACCCCTTTTCCATACCTCTATAACCCTTAAACATGAACCCTTTCCCACTTTCATTAGTGGAATGAATGTCTTTTGTAACCTTTGTGGAGTTCATCTTGCCACGCCCTCCATTCGAAGAGGCTGGACGATAATGTGACGAGGTCACTCTTTGAGGTCAATGATGACACGCGTATACGTTGCATTTAATTGACTGTTTACGGTGGCTCGGCTGACTTTAGTTGAGGTTTCTTTTTTATATATAATTTTTTATGTTTAGATTCGTAACATTGTTTATTTCTCATAGCCTTTGTCCAATCAACAATTGTTTTTTTCATTTTATTAATATTTAGTTTTAATTTGATTGGTAAACTATCAAACTTCTTATAGGAACATGATGAGTTTGTATTTCCTGCGTTGGAAAGTGAACATGGCTTAAAATTACTGTGAAACATATCAAATAGAAATATAGAATATAACTTTCATAATTCTCATGGCAGCTAGAAAAGTTAATATTTGTAATTTCAGGTATTCACACATTAGGTCATGCTAACTGAAGATGTCATTTTTGATATGTAGTAGACTATCGCTACCTATAAAATTACACTAATGAAATAGTAAAATGTCATCAATTTTGAACGAAAAAAAAAGTGTAAGTATTTTCTAAAAAATCCTTCTCAAATAAATTAAACTAAATATATGGAGGTTGAGTTGGTCTCACGGATGGTATGTATGACTAGTGCTTTCTTAGAAGTTGAGTGTTCAATCCCCAAAAGTGACACCAGTGGCGGGACTTGATCTTTCTTGTTGGTGGGGCCATGTCAATACATAATGGTAATGATTTTTTTCTCACCACGTGTTAATATAATATATTAAATTCATTTAAGTTTTCCTAGATTTTAAAAATCATTACAGTTACAAAATAACCTTTTTTTTATTTTCATTGTTGCTCTTAATTAAAGATCATGAGTAGCACAGTATTTTAAGCATCTATTTCTCTGCCAAATATATGTATTTTTTGACACCTGTTCATTGTGTTTTTGGACATAAATTTTGACCACAGGATATCTGTGTTACAATATTTACTGTTTAAAATGATTTAAACCTACATACATATTCCAAATGAATTTCAAATTCTTCATATTTTTAAATTCTTTCGCCTAAATGAATAAGATCCTACACCTTACCTGTGTCCACAACCTTTCACCCCCAAGGAATAAATAATAAAATTAAAATAATCTGCGTTATTCTTCACCTACATTTAACCACAATATTTACCAACCCCAGCATTAGAAATTTTTTTTTTCCTTCCCATTCATCTACAAAAATGTAACGTCATTAGACTGAGATTATTCTGACCCTTTAATTGCAAGTTTTTCTTGCCATTTTTATGAAGAAAATGGAGTTTTGAAATAAAGAATTTACGTTATTCATTTTATTTAACAACTTTCACTAGTCACCTCAATTATTTGGTCTTAAAACATACTAAGTACAAACAAATAAATGGTTGAAAAAAACTACTTTTAGTTTGCTGAACTAAGACAAGAAAGAAACTTGTGGAACAACTTATTCAAATTTAATTTTTATTTCTTCCTATGTAGCGTTTTTAAAAGTTTGGTACTTTTTTACAACTATAATCACTGCGCTACATATGGTATAGCTATAGATAGAAAATAAACAAATCTCCCTTATTTTTTTGAAATATGACAATTAGGGCAGATAATGGTTAATTTTTGAACATAAGTTGGAATTCGGTGGTTTTCTCAAAAGTTAGAATATGTAGAATATGTATCTTGTGTTAAAATTTATAAAAATATCAGATTTCTATAAAACTTTATAAAAATGTTGTAAGAAATTCGACTTCACTATTATAATATGATAAATAAATTCCTGAATTGATAATTTATCTATGGAATGGAGATAACAATGGTATTCTCACAGTGACGAAAAATTACGGTTTGTATTATTTTATATAGGAACTGAACAGTTAATTTAATTACCTTCTAGTGCCTGCATGACTACTTGAAAATATTTAAAGTGTTCTTTTAAGGGTTCTGCAAAATCATGACCCCGAAAAACACTGTTCCCGTCTTGTGTTAAAACATTTTATATTAATCAAAATATTTGAGAAATATCAATTGTGTATTAGCTATCGTTCTACATAGCTGGGCCATTAATTATCTTGTATATTAAGATGGAATAAAAGGGAATACAATTTGAAGTCAGTTTTTTTTTTTACTGTTAGTAAACACCATTCTTAGGCAAAATATCTAAAACACTATCCCTTAGGTTAAGTTTAGTTAGACGTTATACATATAATTTTATCAGAATAATTAGAATATTTGACATGTACATAATAGAATTTGAAGAAACATTTTTTAAGTGATTAGAAAAAATCCTGGTTGAATTCCGATACGTCCAATATTCAACAACTGCTCACATACGTTAATCTCAGTTTTATATACCGGAACCACTACTTTTCACTGAAGTAGCTCCTCGCGAGGTGGAGTTGACCCCGTTCCAGACACATTACCTAACAAGAAAATCTGGAAGCTGTAGGGATCGAACCCAGAACCACAGGATAATTAGCCAAAAACTAAGACCACTAGTCCATAGAGGTGGTCAATCATAATTCAATGTTGATTATTTATATGTCACTACTTTATTTTAATATATCCAAATATAAACTTTTATTTAAATTTGATAGAAAGTTAGAATAATAAAGTCTCTTAGAATACAGTGGGCCGTAGAAGCAGTGTGAATGGGAGAATCTAGAATCATATTCAGGGAAATGAATGCAAACCCATTAAGAAGAGACCATTGAAAACATTTAGAGGTAAATGGGGAGATAACATAATAATGGACCTGAAAAATATATGGTTTAATGAGGTAGACTGGATACAACTAGCTCAAGATAGAGATAGGTTGTAGTGAGGTGTACTGGTAAAGTTCAAGATAGGGATAGATGGCGTACTTTGATTAAGTGTGCCCAATGAACTTTTAATTTCCTAATGCCATATAGTAGGCGTTAGTAAGTGTGCTAAAGAATTTCTTTGACTTAAATTTGTTAATAAATAAAATATCGTTTATCAAGGATTACTACGATGGTGTTCATTGCTTACTTCTACAATACGTAAATAGTTGAGGACAAAATTTCTTAACAACACACAGCAGACTTAAAACTGTCTGTGACTTATAGAAGTTTTGTAACCGACTCTATTTTCTCATAGATATTATCTTTAGGTGTTTTATTTAAACAAGTTTACAAGTATCTGACGTAGCCTCTTAGAAATTTTAGAAGTAACATTTTGCACGTTCAAAACCTTCAGAAACATAAACTAATGCCCTTCAACTTCTTTAATGAAAGTTACAAAACTTTTTTGTTATGATTTTATATACCTTGAGACGAAGCTGATTTTTCATTTTAATCTCTTGGCACGTAGGTTGGCCTTAAAGTAGAGTGGGTCTGGTAAATTAATCCAGCTTACCTGTGAACAAACAAAATGAAATATCACATTAATATATCCGTCTAATTATTAAAATTATCTCATATTATATTTTGATTTTAAAATATTTTATTGTTATATTAGAGTGATGAACTAAGATTACAAAAGAGGTAAATGTTCCCAAATAAAATGTATTCACGGTATAATTCCTTGTACAAGCAAGTTCGTATTAAATACATTATATTAAAAACAGCACAACATTCCTCGTTATTGTGTATTATAGCTTAGAAGAAAATTAAAAACATAGGTTTACAGTTTATTAACCATAAGTAAGTTTTCTTCATAAAACCAATATATTATCTTGTTAATCACAATATGCACCCTTAAAATATGAATGAAAAATCAAAAATGTTCAAATATTTCTACCAAATCTCAGATTTTAAATTAACAGTTATATGTTAACTATTCATATACCATTTGTGATTTGTAAAAAATATGCGCGTATTCTTATTCATAATGATTAACCCAGATACCAATGTTTAATTCAATCTTCAAGGCCAATTGTAAAAGTGTTCTAAATTTATATAATTTTTCGTAAATAAACTACCTTTTAATCAGACTCTATAATACCACTCCACCATATTTCCCGATTTTCCTGGCAGAAAAATTTATTTTCAATTAGAAGCTTCACATCCGGAGTAAAAACTTAACACATTTTTCTAACTGTAAATATTTTGTAAAATTGTGTTGAGCACACCACCAAATTTTAGTAAGAGAGAAAGTACTGTTAGTAAATATTTCTACTCAACACCTATGATAGTATACTAATAGAGTCCTACACAATTCATACCACCCACAACCTCAGTTGTCTTAAGACATTTTAAATTATTTCGAGATAGTTCTTTGTTTAAAAAAATTCCAAAGGTTTTTTTGGAGATCTAGACAAGAAACAAACAAGAAAATACCCCTCTGTTCCCCGTAAAAAAGATTTTAGGTTAGAATCATGGAATTATTGTACGTCAACATCGAACTTTTTTTTAAAGGTCTGGATTTGAAAGGGGTTACTCCACTTGTTATGTGTTAGCCAAGAGTATTGGATAGAAAAGTCAATCAATACTATGTATAAAAACGAACCTTATTAGTGTAGATACATCAACTTTTCTCGTGTCTAGATAATTCTCTCCCAAGTTAAAGGGGGGGAGGGGAGGTCCGGAAACTTAACCCCCGATAATGTTTGAACATTTAAATATCCTATGAGCTATTTTGAGATATGAGGAATCATTTTGAAAATTATACTCCTCTCCGTGGTCCTTAACCAGAAAATGTTCGAGATTTGGATTCCCCTGGATGCATCTGGAAAATATTTCAAGTAATTCTCATATGAAAAATTTGTGTAAATAAGATGCATCTATAAGTTTTTTTTTAGTGGTTCATAGAGCTTGCAGAGTTTTTCCACACTGTTAACCAAATAGTTATTAATTAATGTAATTGATTTTATTTATAAAGTTTCTATATTTTAGGGGGCTGTATTTAAATAAAATTATGCAAATTATTATTAATACTTTTTTAAAGTAATTTGATGATTATTTACTTTCAAATGATTTTTTTTTAAAGAAACCAAATATTAAGTAGATTTATCTTTTTTTTTAAATCTAATATAAGAACTATGATATTTCATACAATCCAAAAGGATGAATTTGGAATCGAACATTTCCGATCAAGAATACAATCTCACGGAACTACATCCGGGAGAGAAAAAATGTATGCCAAACCAAAATCCATTATCTAAAAGACACATTTTTCCCCCCCTAATAATGTTAATCAGACATTGGCTGAAATCTTCGAACAACGAAATGATACAAATTTATTTTCACAAGCCTTCATTATATCCACAATGCCTTTAGGATGTCACGATGTTCATTCCTTTAGTAGATCTTCTCCCTTTACCTCACCCCCTTTACTTTTTCAAACATCCCATTCCCATGACAAATGACAAGCCGGTTGTTTTCCGTGAGGCCATTTCTTACTCCTTACTTTATCTCTCTAACGCTCACATTCTCTCTTCCACCCACTCCCCTCTCCCAACCTGTCTTTCTTAGCTCCGTCACCTCCGCCATTCTCTCTATCAATTTCTATTTTCTCGCCGGAGTAAATCCATCTCAATTCCGTTATCGCAAAGAAGACTTTAACCTTGTGATAGACGAGACCTCTTGTGGCGGACGATATGAATTAATGGCGCTTCATCAACAGGGTGACAAGTTTTGGTGAGATAATACTAACAGATTTGTGGTGGGTGTCAAATAAAATCATAAAACGGATATTTTGACGAGTAAAAAGATGTGTTTCTATTCGTATTCCCCAATCCCCCTATCCCCTTGTATAAAAAGAGATGGTTCTTTGAAATATAAGGTAGAAGAAGGTTGAGGGGATTATGATTTGAAAAATGAAATCGACATCGACTTCCTGTTAAAATTCTGTTAAAAAAAACGTACGTAATAGACCATACATGATTTCAAATATTTATTTTAATCTTCTTACAATTGATTATTTTAATATTTGAAGTATTTAACTTGCACTTTCTGAACTTACTGTTTAAATTAATTTATATAGTGTGTACAAATATAAACAGTGATTTGGTGATATCAATGATTACAGTGACAGTGATTGTAAAATATCGGTGATTTATACCCGTGATTATTCACAGTGACTGTTAGTCACAGTGTTTTGCTGACAGATATTATTTCATGGTCGCAGGTTTTGCTATATCGATATTTTCTGATATGTTTGTCACTCCTGATTTCTAGTTGATTCTAGTCATTGTGTTGGAACTTAAGATGGAAAGACAGGGCTGCCAACTTTCCATTCTCGAGATATTAATAAATAACAGATTTATTTTTGTTAAACTGAAAAATATTCACGTTGGGAATCAACGAACTAAAAACAAAGACTAACTTTGAGGAATATTACTATATAATATTGCTTTATAAAATGTAATTTGTTATGTTTATTAAGCACAACTGTAACTCCTGAATAGTATGTAATTATTATTTTTGGATAGAAAAGTTTATTTGAGAAAAATCCAATAAAGAATGTTTATTGAAACATGGGAATTAAGGAGATAGACCGATACTGCCCGCACCTGTGGGTCACCATATCGCCAAGCACCAACTTATATTTTGTCAGTCAAGGTCACAGCTCTCATACTGGAATGCTCACCTGTTGCCTTCTGATGAGAGTATTGCTAAAGACCAAATACCAATCACATATATCTAAATCACTGATACTTTTGAGATCCAGTCACTGTGAGTGACAGTGATCAAGGAGTAACGGTGAAAAAATCACCATCAGTGAAATATCACCCATCTCTACTATTTAAAGCCTTAATCTAAAGGGTATGAATGATTAAATTAGTTTTAGTGGAAGTGTAATCTTATTTACGTGGTTAGGAGATGGGTATAATAACCACAAGGATAAATTATAGAAGGAAATCCACCCCTAGTGCACTGGTGTGGAGATTCAAATCTCGACCCCTCCCACATTGGTGATACATATTATCTCAATTATGAATCTTAACTTTTGTGACCCCCTGTGCAGTTATCGCCTAAAACAATAACTAACTATTGTGGAAGGAGATTAGGAAACACTTTAGGGGAAAGAAAAACACCTTTTATACACCCATTCGACGGGCCTTGATCTCTGAATCGAAATGTATTGTGAAAGGAGACCATAAAGACCTCACGCCCACCTTTATGCGTGGTAGGATAGTTAAATCAAAAGCAGAACATTCTTATAAATTAATCTCATGTGTACAGATACACGAATACCTAATTTCTAGAAATATGAGACCAAATTCAATAATTACAATTTAGAGCCTAGCTTGGTATCAACATACAACCGATTATTAAGAGAATTATTTTCAAAGGGAACTTATGACCCCCACACCCGTTAAGGTCACAAGATAGCTTTGGCTCATCACATGTGACCTCAAAGGGCGTGGAAGTAATTGTAATTTACGACAGAGAAGTTACGTTAAACAGACGTTCAGTGGCGGCTCGTGTATAGGCACTGCGGAACTGCAGAACCCCCTGTTTCAACTTAATATTATTGATAACATTTAATATGGGTCCTTTTTTCTTTAATTCTTTATTTATTTTTGCAGTACAATATCCCTTAAGCTTAATGACAGTACTTCAGTAGCCATCCCCCAGTTTATGAAAAAGATACAAAAATCTTTGTATGGAACTGTGCGCTTCACAGTGCAAGTGACGTGGTGTTTGACTGTTGTGCGCATGCGCACATATGAGGGGTTAGGGAGGAAGGTGGTACTGCCAGGTAGAGGGAGCACTGTTGATCTCGCAGTGCCGGCTCTAGCATGATGGTGGAAGGAATTTTTTTTTGCTCAGAGTGCGTTGTACTTGAAAACCATGTACCATATTATTTTAATGTGATAAAGTATAGAAGAGAGTAGAATTAGATTATTATTCTGCTTCTAGCTATTCTATTCGATTTTTTTTTTCACTTCTTTTAACAGAAAGACGAAATGCACTTTCAGTAATTTCAATGGAGAAAAATTTCCTCAATTGTCATCCAGAGATCAAGGAGAAATATATTTAATTTTTGCGCAAATCAAAACAAGAAGAATAGATTTTATTTTTAAATGAATAGATCAAGATTGAACTGTAACAATTTATGATAAAGTAAGGAAAAAAGTGTTTTTTTTTGTTAAGATTTTATCAAATACCTGAATTAATTTTCTTTTTATACAAGTTTTTTTTTTCCTTTTACACGATTTTAAAACAAAGGCTAAACATTTTCTGGAGCAGCACCCCCACTAATTTTAGCTACGAGGCGCTGCTGCAGACGTTATGAAACCCCTGTAAGTCAAATGCAACGAGAAACGTTTGGGTATAACATATTTTGTGATGGGTCGATATATATTTTCCTCAATTCAAATGGTGTCAGACACACTCAGGATATAATAATACTATGAGCGTTAATGAATTTTCTGAACTCAACTTATCATAAGTGATAATGAAAACTCTTTTTAAGTATTTGGAAAAGTTTTATCACAGGAACGAGGAAAACGCGAGTTAAGGTAAGTATTTTTACAGTTTTTGTAATGTTTTTTTCTCCAAAACAAAATATTACTTTTTTAATATATCATGTAGTTTAACTCTAAGTATCTGAATCTTGAATATGTCATGAGGAAAATATTGCATTATTTTTTTAAATAAAATAAAATATTCTTGTAAAATTTTGTGAAGTTCATGACAAATATTCAAGCACTGTTAAGATTACTTTGTAAATAAAATCAAGATAAATAAATATGTATAGATAGTATTTAATCAATTTGAGGATATATTTTTATAAAAACTATTAAAAAATGGGTGTGAAACACTACAAAGACTATTTTGTCTTAAAATATAGATATTTAACAAAAATTCGCAGGTTTAGGAAACGATATAAGATATAATGATGCCGAAACACACTGCCAAAAAATATAAATGAAATAATATATTCTGTTACAGCAGAAACGTTGAAGAAATAGCATTTTTGTCGATCAAAGAGTTTAATAACTTTTTTCATATCTCTAAGCGATCCAGCATACACAAACTCACACACAACACACACACATATATATATATATATATATATATATATATATATATTGTTTACTTATAACTTAGAAACTATTAGTCTTCTTATAAGACTAGATTCCAATTTTTTTAAATTGGTTTTTAATAATAGTACAATCATAAGTCATTTCGTTTCTCAAATAATTTCAAAGCTAGGCTCAAAATTGGAAACTTCTGCTTTTATAAAGTCCCCTCAAAGTCATTTTCATTTAATATGTAATATTTAACAGTGTCGTTCTAGCAGATTTTGAAAAAAAATAATTTTGTATTCGCCATTTTCTCATTAGGTAAATTACCCTTAAATTTAGTGATAGGTAAATAAATCTTAAACATTATTCGGGGGAACCTTATAAAAACCTTAGATAGATAAAATGGCTTTGCCAATAGGCTGAAATACGAACACACAGACAGTTGGCACCGCGAAAATATTTTTTTCTGTTTCAGGAGGTAATAAAACGTTGACGATTAAATGTCACATCGAGTTATATTTATTTAGAGTCACAATACTTATCTCTAAAAGCGCCAGAAAAAAAAGGAAGAGCTGACGAGGGAAAGGTCAAACGACCACAAATGGGTAAGTTTGTGGCCTGATTAATTGGGGGGAGGGGGGGGGGAGGAAAAGAAGGCGAAGGCATGACAGAGGGTCTACAATCCAATCCCTGGTTGTGAGCATTAAATAATGTTATTTCATGTAAGAATTTACCGTACTCCTCCCCGTCAATTTGTGTGTATTTCCTTAGAGTTCAGTCTCCCCCGTCTCTGAATTAGGTTACCTAAGCGAAGGTTGTGAGGGTTGCTCCACTGATAATCTGTGTTGAAACTTAAAAAACTATTTAAAAAAAGAAAATTTGAAAATATTTGCCATCATCAGGCGACAAAAAGAGTTTTTTTCCCTAATCTTTAAGAATCACATTTGTAAAGGGAGGTTTACAAAATTATACATCGATTGTCTTTGGTGGTCCTTCTTAGTGAATTGGAGCTAAAGGGCTTTGAGGAGTGGTTTCCAACGTGTTTTAGCACTGTGTTTGACCATACTCCCTATAAGTGAATTTAAGGTGAACTACCTTTAAGACTCCCCGAATAAACTCGTGCAGTTAGAATAAATTATTACCTATACCAATGAGCACTTGGAATAAACCTCATTCTAATATAGTCTGACTTCCTAGACACGGGAGGTTTGAGTTGTATCTCGTTTTGGTATACTTAGGGCATTTTTACTTAATGGTTTTTGATTCTTATTCATGAATATTTCCTCTAAATTATACCTTTCTATTAACTACCCCATCAGTACAATTAAATGCGTGTAGCCCTAACAGATCCTGGAGCTAAAATAAAAAGTTTTCAAGAATTTTTAAATTTAATTTACCAGTTAAAAAATTCACCTTAAAATGTTTAAATGGCCTGTGGCTCATTTTCCCCCAGGCATATGTTATGATTTACCTTTGTTTAATAGGAGGGATTTTTTTTTGCCCTCATTTTTATAATGTTTATACTTTTAAGTTAAGAAACAAGCAAATAATTACTTTTGATTCCTTACGTGGTAAAGCAAAATATTTTCTTCTCTCTAAAATAGAGAAAAGTTAAGGTGAAATGCGTACATTTTTCTTAAAAATGGCTTCAATTTTTGTTGGGATGAAACTTTTTAACAATCCAGCTAAGCACTTTGTTTTCTTTGGTAAAACATGCCGAGTTCTTATTTAGGTAGATGTATTTAACTTAAAAGTACTTTTTAAGTTTTTTTATTTAAATAATTGGGTGCCATGTAGTTAAAGTAAAATAAATACACATTTCTATATGATATAACAGGATATTAGAATATAGCTAGTCCTTCATTTAAAAATATACTTTGGTGAAAGTTGAACACAAATAATTTTATCTTTATAAAATGGACCGAAATTTTTACAAAAATAAATTTAAGAAGAGATTTATTAATTATATTACAGTATACATAGCAAAGTTTTAATTAAAAATAAACAAAAAACTTAAAATCGCAGTTCACAATTTAATTTATCTATAATAATATGAATGTATGGTGTCATTTATTAATAGACTTTATTAAACTATAACACAGGCCTATCTACATAATACAGTTACACATCTTTTGATTGTTTAATGATTTTACATAGAGATTTTAACATATCAAGTTAAAGTGCTTATTTTTAAAGCAATTATTTTAAATTTACTGAATGTATTTCCTTAATGTGGACGCGATTTTTACTTATAATTATAACCCTTTTAATTAATGATATTTAAAATTTGTAATTAACAATTTTATCTATTACAAAAATAATTTATACAAATTTAATTCCACCTAGCTAGTAAGCTAAATCAGTATCGTGGCATTGTTTACTATTAAGCTAAGCAGATTTTGTTAAATTAAAATATATACGTGATTATGTTATCACCAACTCGCTTCCCATTTGACCAATCATACATAGGCTTTGCCTTATATAGCTCCAATGCTAAGTATATTTCTGTTTATAATGTGTGATTAATTCTGCTTATCATGGCAACACATGTGACATCCAAGGTTGAGTTCAGTTAGTTTTTAAGTTGTGTGCTGATATAATCAATTTCTTTTAATTAATCTCAAAAAACTGTTTGTTTATTTATCAATAAGGATGATAAAGGTAATTTATTGACGAGCACCTGAACAAACGAGGAAAACTATGATGATTAATCACATTGGTCCTGACCAATATTCGAAACTCAACCTCCAAGTCCCAAGAAACACATTTTATTATGAACCTGATACTTCATACTGTGTGTTCATCGTTGTGATTGTGCTAAAGAAATGAATTAACATATATCTGACAATTAAAAAAAAATTAACTTCACATTGAAATTAAGAGTTATTTGCTATTTTTCCTTACGGTATGGAAAATGTAAAACGTGGATATATAATTTAGCGCCTCAGATTTTTTTGTGTGAAATAAACTGTATATTGAATTTATGATTTTAACACACACACACCCTTTCTATCACTCTTGAAAACAACGTATAGCTGTGATAACAACAATGGGTTTTGCTTTCTACCTTTAACATCATTTTCAAAACAAAAATAACCCTACTCGTAATAAATATGTGTAAATGGGTTGAATTTGAAGGAGATTTGGAAAGTATAGCGAGGAGGAATGGATGTTGGGGGTAGTAAGGGGGGGGGGGATTTTATTGGGGGATTTCCGAAG